>APFE031407846.1:123161-197546 GCA_000404065.3 Pinus taeda
TTCAGAACATAAACTCATATGGGACCACACAGTTTATAAATGTATACAGGAAGTCAGAGCACATTCAGTGAATTCTGAGTGATTATACATCCATACCACTGTAAGAATTAAGAAAAGGAAAACATCACATATTCTGAACATAAAAAATCCTTCATGAATCCTGAGGAGTAAATTCAAACATGTATTACTGAAAATGAGTCTTACATAAGCCAAATACAAGCTTTTCCATAAAATTTCCAACCCTGATTACATTACTGTTTCAGCTATATATAGAGCTCTTATTCTAACTGATCGAGATTCCTCCTCAAGCATGAGGGGAATTCGAAAACTACTTCTATTACTGAAAACTCTTAAACTCTAACTACTTAATAAATACAACAAAGTGTTGACTGGAGTTTTTTAGAGATATAAATCAACTATGACTCTAACTCCATATTACATGCATAATGGCTTTAATTAAGATAATTCCTTTCTTTGACATCTGGTTATCTTTCAATTTGGCTGAGGTGGGTGCTTAATGCTCCATGTTGACCTTGAATGCTGTATCTTCTTCACTGTCCAGAAAAATTAGGAGACTATCCTTGCTTCTCGGCTTTATGGTTTTCAAATCTTCATAAGTCGGTTTTTTATTGTTGTCCCTCAAAATATGACGGTGGCCACGTTTTGATGTGCTGTCCACTGTTATGAAACCTGATTTGATGATGTGTCATCCACTGTTTTGAAAACAAAAAGGAAAACGCATTCAAGCTGTCTGATGCATGCTTCAATTTTCTTATGATATGACAAAATGCCACTTTTTGATTCAAACCATTTGTTTCCACTTGTGCTAGTCTGATTGGCTGTTGTAACTTTAGGTGTTCTCGTTGTATACAACTATCCTTCAAAATTTTCTCGCTTCAACTTCAAAACTGCTTGATTTATGTTGAAATCATCACCTTCAGCAGTTTCTTAGCGCGCTACAAAACTGCTGAGTTGTTTAAAAAAAAAACATTGTTTTTAACCCGAGACCTTTATTAATCGAGTACTTGGTTGCCAAAAATTCTTTATACTTTCCAAAAGTTGAATAGGGATTTAGATTTCTTCAGAAAGGTAAGATCAAGCAAACTTATCAAAATTTTGAAACAAAATCTTACTTGAAATGTAAACTCATTGAGCAGGTCCTTTAAGATGGCTTAGCTGTGCCTTCAGATCTTCAATTTGTTTCTTCATAACCTTATTCCCAGCTCTCAGTTGCATATTAATCATTCTGATATACTTGGTTTCTTTGATTGCTGGTACTGTCCAGGTGTGAAATTGTGTATTGCAATCAACCACTTCTACAGCTGCATTCTCTTCCCATAGAGTTTTAATTCTATAATAGTTTGCTTGTATGACTGCATGTCTTCTAGCAGCTTTCTTCAATTTGGCAATCTCATGCTTAGCTGATTCGAATTGGCTCTTCAGGTCTGCTATATTGTCTTCTTTAGATGTAATGACTGTTTTGCATGTGTTATTCCTTTGCTGACGTTGTGTCCCTTCCCCTGTTTCCTCTGTTCTTGGCAGTGCTTCCTGTACTTGCTGGAATCTCCTTGTCATAGGCCTTCTAGGTTTAAAAACAAACTCTTCAGCTGGCTCATCAAATTTAAGCCTTTTTGAGGCCTTGGCTTTCTTGGTTCTTTCTTGTTCTGACTGTATCAACTCAATTTGAACTGGTAGAGACTGCTCAAAGTCAATAGCCTGTAATAAGTCATTTAGACTTCCCTTGGACATTGGACTTTCTTCAACTACTATAGCTTTACCTTTTTCCTTATTCATCTGGCTTCTTGTTCTTATCCTTGAGACTACTTCAGATGTGCTTGTTTCAGGTACAGTCCTTTTACCATGAGTCCCTTAGTTGATTGTTGAGGTTGATCTTGGATGATGAGTGGTTTCACTTGTTTTCTTGCTTGTGAATTTGGAACTCTTTTAGCTCTTGCTTTTGTTTGTAGCTCAGCTATTGTAAAATCTCTTGTAGGTAGAGGAGTGAGGCCAGTCTGGCTTTTGAAGCCAGCCATAAAAATGAATGAATTCCAATCTCTGTCTACCTTTTGGAGCCCATCTAAAACCAGTAGTTTGATCAAACCATGATGAAACAAAGAGGTTTCACAATCCTCTTTCCTCAGCTATACCTTATCACACATCTTACTCAAACTACGGAAAAGATAAAAAGGTAAGTCTATGGAGACCTTCCCTGTGAAATGCAAAAGGAGTTTAAAATGGTATGAGTACACCTTGTTATACCTTCCTTCACAAGTCAGATATTTCTGTATGCAGTTGAGTAAATGAGCATAATATTCTTTGACATAACTCCTGGGCAATGCCTTACTTAAATCTTCATTTACAAATTCATCCTTCAAAAACTCCTTGCAAGGATTCATGTCAAACTTGAAATTTTTAAACCATTGCTCTTGTCCTCGTGGGATCTCTGTCACAGTGGATATCACTTCTGGCGAAACCTGCAATTCTATCCTGGATACTTTTGAATTCAAGCCTGTGAAGTTAAGTGCAAATTCTTTAGTTACCTGTGCGTGTCCTCCTTGTAACTTTTTGCAAAAATTCCATCACCCGGCCTTTTTGAATTCTTTCTCCACCTCTTTATTTCTCAGCGTTATATCTAAGCCTTCAGGTTCGGTCCTTAGACATTTCTGGATCTGTGCTCCTTTTTCTCCATTGATTCTTCCAAATCTTCGCAAACAATGACTACCAGCTCCGGTTGGAATTGTGATTCAGCTTCTATTTGAATTGAGCCTCGCTTGATTATCAGCCTCGCTTGATTATCTTTGTATTTGAATTTGAGATCTTGCCGTTTAAAATCTCTGAAATTGTAATCTTGCAGATTTGTCATTCATGCAAGATTTACAACCATCATTAAGATTTATGCACGGTACTCTTTCTTGGAAATGATGATTCGTGCGTATCAACAGATCTAGTGGTGGTGATAATGGCAATGAGTGGTGAAATGTGATAAGAGGGGTACATGAGCTGACATGAGAAGACACGGCCTGTGACTCACCTAACGGACTTGACATTTTGGGAAAGATTCGCTGCGAAATGTACGAATCCATGATTTTGCAGCGCTGTCAGTTTTAAATTTGAATGATGTGCTGTGAAATTGCCTAATCGGGATTGCGCTGCGAAACTGTCAAGCTATAAAAGCACTACGAAAACACTTTAATAGTATGCATGCGCTGCGAAATTACTAAAAACTTGGTAACTGACATAAGATGACACATGGCTATGAAACAGTGGTGGGTGGAGGAGAACCAATGGGGACTAAGAATAAACTTGACTCATGACCTCTTTAAAACTTCAGACTCTAAGGGAAGAAAAATTAAAACAAAAATAGACTAGCACTGACCTTTGTCTTTGGGCTAAAATGAAAAGTTACATATATCAGGTCTTTTTAGCTCTAAGTGATAACAAGGCCTTTGTCCATATTGATAAAGAAAATAGAACAAAGCTTGAGGCAAAGTCAAATAAATGCACCTTTATTGGATATGGTGTTAATGATTTTGGTTATCACTTATATGATTACGAAAATCACAAAATCATTAGGAGAAAAGATGTAATATTCAATGAAAAGGTCTTGTATAAGAATCAGTTGGAGGAAAAGAAACAGGAAAAAGAAAACAAGGAATACATAGTTATTGATGAAATCACTGAAAAAGTAAAGGTGCCTGAAAATAATAATAATCAACAACCACAACAACAACAACCACCAGAACAACAACAGGCACCCCAAACACCTGAAAGTGGTGTTATAAGATCTACTAGGATAAGTAGACCCCCTAAACGATACTCTCCTTCATTATATTATTTATTGTTGACTTATTCTGGTGAACCCAAATGTTATGAAGAAGAAATGTAGGTTGAAAGCAGGAAGAAGTGGGAGGTAGCCATGGAAGAAGATATGGACTCCTTAATGCATAACTAGACTTGGGACTTAGTCAGGTTTCCTGTAGGAAAAATTACAATGAAGAATAAATGGGTTTACAGGCTAAAGGAAGAAGATAGAGGAAAAAAGAGGGATAAAGATAGACTTGTGGTGAAGGGGTTTGCACAGAAGAAAGGTATTGATTTTGATGAAATATTTTCTCCTGTTGTTAAAATGACTTCAATGAGAACTATTTTAAGTCTAGTAGCAGTTGAAGATTTGCATCTTGGGCAGTTAGATGTAAATATAGCCTTTATCCATGGGGATTTGGAGGAAGAGATATATATGCAGCAGCCATAAGGATATGAAGTGAAAGGGAAGGAGAAACTAGTGTGCAGGTTGAAGAAGAGATTGTATGGCTTAAAACAGGCTCCAAGGCAATGGTATCTAAAATTTGACAAGTTTATGCCTAAACAAGGTTATACTAGATGTCACTCTGATCATTGTGTTTATTTGAAAAAGTAAAATGATGGCAGCTATATTATATTGTTATTGTATGTAGATGACATGCTTGTTGCAGGGTCTAACATGCAGGAAATAAATGTGCTCAAAAGAAAATTGGCAAATTCATTTGCAATGAAGGATTTGGGAGCTGCAAAAAAAAATCCTTGGTATGAGAATAACTAGAGATAGGAAAAATTGTAAATTAACATTGTCTCAGAATGAGTACATACAAAAGGTGTTGAAAAGAATTAATATGCACAATGCAAAACTAGTTAGTACACCTTTTGCTAGCCATTTCAAACTTAGTAAGGAAATGTGCCCAAAGACCCAAGAAGACATGGATTATATGTCTAAAGTTCCATATGCATCAATAGTTGGAAGATTAATGTATACAATGGTATGCACAAGGCCTGATATTGCACATGCAATGGGAGTTGTAAGAAGGTACATGAACAGTCCAAGAAAGGAACATTGGATGGCAGTGAAATGGATTCTCAGATATTTGAAAGGTACCAAAAATCAAGCATTATGCTTTGGTGGTTCAAACATTTCCCTACAGGGATATGTTGATGCATATATGACAGGTGATAGAGATAACAAGAGGAGCACTACAGGATATGTATTCACTGTTGGTGGAATAGCTGTCAGTTGGGTTTCAAAAATACAAAGTGTTTTTGCACTTTCAACAACAGAAGCAGAGTATGTTGCTGCTACAGAGGCTAGTAAATAAATGATTTGGTTACGAAGGTTTATGGGTGAATTAGGTAAGGAGCATGATATGGGCACGTTATATAGTGATAACCAAAGTGCCATTCATCTTGCAAAGAACTCAGCATTTCATTCCAGGACTAAACACATACAGCTCAAGTACCATTTCATACGATCAGTGTTGGAAGATGGAGAGTTGAAGCTGGATAAGATACACACTAGCCAGAATCTTGCAGATATGCTAACAAAAGTTGTAACCAGGGAGAAACTGAGAATATGCTTAGTTTCAATTGGTCTTCAAGGATGACGATGAATATGAGAAACAGTCAGGTCCAAAGAGGAGTAATTGTCCAGCAAATGAAGCAGCGGTGGAGTTGTTACAATCATTCTCCAAGTGGGAGATGGTTGTGTGTGGAGCATGATTGTTCAGAGGTCTTTGTTTCAGCCTGATGTATACCCCAGGAAGTTTGTACACCCCTCCATGCGGGGGGGTACGGGGGGGACTTGTCCCCCCACGCGGGGGTTCTGGAGGGGCAGACCCCCCTCGCCTAGGGGGTCCAGGGGCCAGCAGTCCCCCGACAGGGGTTTCAGGGGCAGCGCCTCAAAGCTAAAAACAGATGTAAAATTTCCTTGTAAAATTATAGTAATTTATAGTCAATCTGGGCCATTCATTAGGCAGATGATCTGACGGTATAAATTATGTTTATTTTAGGGTTTTTTGCCCTAGAAGGCAACCCCTCTCTTTGTATGAGGGTATTGTATTGAGTCTGTGTAATATATGTGTATTCTCCGGGCGAGAATCATAAAGGTGAGACTATGAGAGAAAACAGAGGATATTACAACGGATCTATTGTAGGTTGTGTCTCTTCATTTTGCTGGATAATAGAAAGGAAGGACTGGCTGTTCGGGGTGGACGTAGCCCAAACTGGGTGAACCACGTATATATGTGTCTCTCTTGTTTTATGCATTTTCTGTGTTTATATTTCTGCAATATTTTATGTGTTTCATTGCTCAATAATATATAATTTTATAACAACTGGCTAGTGCACAGGTCACATTGCATGGAGAGATGAGCAGACCAAAACCATTTCCTCGTGACCCAGTAGTTACATTATATGATGATTTATATCTTATGAGTCTACCCATTGACAAGATTTTTTCATATACATGTATGTATTGTGATGCCATCTATGAAACTTGGAGGGTGCACGACCTGTGTGACACAGACTAGGTACATATATATGAAACTTTTGACTCTTATCATCAAATTATACATAATTATTTATATTAATTTAATTCATATTAGATTTCTTTTATATTAATAAGTTCACAATAACATGTAGACACAACCAAACTACATGGATGAGCTTATGAGTGTTAGAAAATTATATATTACAAAGAAATGGAACACATAAAAATATTGTAGAAATAAAAACAAAGAAAACACATAAAACAAGATAGACAAAGATATAAATGGTTCACCCAATTTGGGCTACGTCCATGGAGAAACAATCAGTCCTTCCTTTTATATTATCCAACAAAATGAAGAGATACAACCTACAGTAGATATGTTGTAATTCCCTCTTCACTCACACACAATCTCCTCTCTCTTCCTCACTCAGAATACACATCTACATAGTCACAATACAATTCCCTCATATATAGCAAGGGGTTTCCTTCTAGGGGAAAAAACCCTAGATTAAACATAACTTCTACAGTTAGATTTCTTCCTAATGAATGGCCCACACCCCCCTGGCGGCATGTATAAATGGGTGGTGTTGCCACCACATTACGAAATGGGGTCCAATGCAATGATACCTCTGTCTAAAGAAGATATCATGTTCCACACCCAATAATGAGGTCATCAGAGTGGTCAGTTGATCATCCAGACCAGCCTCCACCAGTGCATGTTTCCATGGATTCTCCTCCACCTCCACCTCACAACACTCATGCAGTAGAGTCACTATGTACAACTACATGGACCAACATTTGAGGTAAAAAAAATATTCCTAAGATGTCAACATCTTTTTTTTTAAGGTATGAATGTTAATTAATTCATAGACTAATTGTAATTCGTCCTTGCCATTGTGTATGCAATCACATATGCAAAGTGTTACTGATGTCATAGTTACGTGGATGCCTGAGTGGTATGTTGGGTATAGAGGCACTGACGATGAGGGTACATTGATCCAAGCCCCAACCTTTGAGCCACAGGCAGGGGAGAACCAAACCCAGATTTAATAGACCCCCAAATTATCCGACTTGCAATTGGACTCAAGTGAGGTTAGTAGATTCATATATATAATTAAAAGTGGTTCAAAATAATTTATTTCCATATTGTATATTTTGTAAAAATAATGATCTAATTATTCTGAATTTGAATATGTTATATTGCAGTACCATATTTTGGACAACTACTTTGCACAGCAGAACTCACATAGGAGTTTTGGTGGTACTTAGAGTGTATAGTTTGTATACTTTCAAACTCATTTCATAGGGAACATTCAAATGTGATACAAACTTTGTATATTTTCATACATGGAAATTTTATGGATGTACATGAACATTATTTCGGTTTATGGAAGTTTATATTTTAGTTTATGGATGTTCATGTAACATTTGTAATTTGTATATATTTTCATATGGACAATAAATTGATACAATCATTATTTAGTTTATGGATTTTTATTAAACTTGTTTATGGATGTTCACTAAATTTTGAAGTTTATGGATTCAATAGTTCAATCTTTTCTATATAGTTGTTGTAGCGGCTACAACCACCCTCCAAAATCTTGCCTTAGCCTCGTTTTGGAGACTCCCTTCCAACCTTCATAGCAACATGCCTTGCTTCGTTAAGTTCACAAGCTTCAATGTCTTTCTTGCACAAAGGCAGTCTGTCGGTCACAACTTGATCCATTCCCCTTCACAGGCTGTTCACCCGAACTTGGTCCAGCTCTAAGCGGAGCAACTTCCCCTTGAAAATTGCGCATTTCTGGAGGGCAACTAGCCTTCCCTCCAGAAATTGCACAATCCTCTTTGGCATCCTTCTAGACTCCAAGATTGTGTAATCCTACCTGCCAACACTCCCAACAGGATTTGTGCAAATTTCCCCAGCAAGGCTGCTCAGCCTAGAATTTGCACAAATATGGGCAGAATTCAGCTGCTCTGCCCAGAAATTGCACAAATATGCTGGGCAGTTAGCCTAGCTCTCGACTAGAAATGCACATTTCCTTCAAGCAGTCGAACAATCACTTGCATGTGTAGCTGAGTTGACAGGTTCCCTCTGGGACCGAGCAAAGCAGACTTGCATGCATAGGCTACTTCTCCTAAGGAAGCATGCAAAGGAATCCCTTGTCTTAGGGATCTATGTTTAGTAGTTGGAGGTTACATGCAAGGAGCCATTCAGAAACCTCCCACCAAGTGTCACTTCCCCTAGATTTGTCGCATGCGCATCACAACCTCGATGTATTCAAAACTCATCAACCGGATGCTGTAGAGCTCATTCCTCACATCAACCTTGTATCTTTGTCATCCCACATCACATCTAGGACTATTTGACACATTCAACTCAGCTGTTTTGGGGTTATATCACTTCCCATGCCTTGCGCTGCATTTTTGTCGCTTTTTGTGTTTTCTCTTGTGGGAGTACTGTTTGCTTGATTTATTTGAGCGCTTGCTATCATTTACATGTATATTAGCTTGTCCTAGATATATTTCAATTTTCATTTCTATCTCACTGCAGTCGCATGCATGAAACTATTTTGCACGGGCGTTCGCCCAACCGGCAAACTACCTCACCCACATGCATGTTGATCTGTTTGATGAATATTTCATTCATGTTTTGCATGCACTGTCAATCACTTCTGCTATCACTTAGTGTTGCCATGCATTTACTATCTTAGTTACTTTCCGTTGCTCGTCGACGAGTTAGGCCAACCTTGGCCCAGAATCTAGCTTCACTAAGGCTACATTGCGCAATCTGGGGAAGGAAGGTTCACCTTCCTCTCTAGAATTGTGCATTCCTACCTAGCACTAGCCTCTAGGATTGTTTTGTGCATTTCTGGAGGATAGTGGCTGCTTGGCCCAAGAAATTGTGCAAATTTGTCCTTGGGCCAATAGTCCTTCCTAGTTGGAATTGCGAATTGTGAAATCCCAGCAGTCAGCAGCAACACTAGACTGTGCATTACACAGTTCTAGTAGTCAGTAAAACTCCAAGCAGCCCAGAGTGTGCCTTGTGCATTCTTGGCAGTCGGTCTTCCGACCTCCCGGTCAAAATTGCGCAACCTTCATGATCAATCACCTAGGTATGTTTCATGTCATTTCTCATGTTCATTTTGGTTTTTGACAAGCGGATTGCTTTCCATGATTGTTGCCATGTTATTTATTTTGAGGTTTCCAAGAGAGTAGAGATGAAGACACTGTTCATAGCACACTTGGGGATGCAGTTGATCAAGTGTCAATGGACTTGCCTACCCATGAAGAAATCAAGTTGTTCCTAAATGAGGACATCAAGATATGACAACAACAACATCACAATGAGCAACATCATGAACAACAGTTGAAGACAACATGGAAAATGCAACAAATGCAAGAGGAGGGTTGTTGAAAACATAGATTTGGAATAAGGTTGCAAGCTCAAGCAAGTCCATTGATGATGAAAGAATTTTTGGAGACTCTGGCTATGAGGTGACGACATGACATGAAGATCGTACGAAGACAGAGAATGGAACAAAGAAGGAGTTGCATGTGCTAAAGTAACAACTCTGGAAGAACATGAAGCTGCACAGACAGAAGAATGAGTTGCAGCAAGAACATGAAGAACCGTGGACGCATTATGCACTCACGGATGAAATTGTGCCCGTACAAGTTAAATATCCATGCGAACAGTTGGCAAGGAGTAGACATGCTGAGTAGTGTTATTGATCACATGCAAGGGATTTAGCAGCATGCATGATATTGTGCACGTGCATGCAATCCAACCCATTCAACACACTCAACAAGGTGAAGAAAAGAAGCAAGTCCTACTGGAGATGAACATGTACTTCGGAAAGTTGATGTGCATGACCACCAACACACACTTGAATATCAGCACACACACTATGCATCAGTGTGTTTCCAGCTTGGCCACACCCAGAAGACCATGCACATGATAGCAGACGAGTTGGATGAAGGGGCTGAACCAATGCATCGGTTGCAATGGAGGAAAGACTTCACTTCAGCAAGATGTCACCATGAGGTGCATGCACACCATCATGGATGACCAAGATTGGCATCATCTCGCTACCTTCACCATCAAAAGCATGTCAAAGAGTTGGTCTCACCATAGTGGACCAAGTGTTAGTGATATCTTTCTTGGCTTTCTCAAGCCATGTTGTCTCACATGAGTACATGCGCATTGTAATGTTGAGTCATGTCAAGTGTAAGTCAAATGTCAATAGTTGGATGTAACAATCATAGAGTAGGTGAAGAGTCATGAGGGTAGTTGAACTGTCACAAAGGGGAATGTCAAGGGTCACCCCACCCTTTGCTATAAATTGTTAGGCCAGGCAGTAACTCCTCAAAGAAACATTGGTTCGTATGTTTATTCCTTCAAGTTGGTCTTCATTATATACATTAGGGAGAGACTGTTCACTTCATCTCCCGATGACTGTTCACATTACTTATTTATTTATTTACATTATATTCACCCAATCCTGATGATTAGGTGTCAACATCTCCCCCCCTTAATTTGAAGGGATGTTGGTGAGTCCAAGCATCATTCTGAATCATTCAAGCTTTTCTCTTCCAAGCGCTTTGGTGAATATGTCTGCAATTTTCTCATTAGTGGAACAATCACAGAGATGGATTGTTTTGGCCTCAACATGATGTCGAATCAGATGATATTTAGTACTGATGTACTTCGTTCGATCATGGAACTTTGGGTTCTTGAGCAAATTTATTGCAGAGGTATTGTCAATCATGAGTGGAGTTTATTGTACTTGTTTTACGTGCAAATCTTCAAGAATTTTCCTGAGCCACACAATTTCTTTTGTTGCTTCAGCTGCTGCCACATATTCTGCTTCTATTGTGGAATCTGTTGGAACTGATTGTTTGCATGATCTCCAGGAGACAACTCCTGATCCAAGACTCATAGCATATCCTGAAGTAGATACCCCAGTTTCTTTGTCTCCATCGAAGTCTGAATCAGAGTATCCAAGCAAGCTAAAGTCGTCCACTTGTGTATACTTGATTCCAAAGTCTTAAGTTCCCTTAAAGTACCTTAGAACTATTTTTGCAGTAAACCAGTGTTCCTCACAAGGTTTTTGCATAAACCTAGAGAGGATTCCAACAACAAACGAAATTTCTGGTCTGGTAGTAGTTAGGTAGTTGAGACTTCCTACAAGTTGTCTATACTTTGTTGCATCCTCAAATTATTTTACTTCAATAGATGTGAGCTTTAAGTTTCATTCCATTGGAGTAGTAAGAGGATTGCATTCTGTCATGCCAAACTTGTTCAACAGATCTCTAATGTATTTCTTTTGAGAAAGAAATATGGACTTCAGATGTTGGGTTACTTCAATTACAAGATAGTAATGAACATAGCCCAAATCAGTCATTTCAAAACTTTTCCCCAATTCCTTATTTATGGATGCAATGTAGCTTTCATTGTTCCCTGTCATCAAAATATCATCTACATATACCACAAGATATACAACTATTTTGCCAACTTTCTTGACAAATAAAGTTGCATCATCAAGATCATAATGTTTTAAATTGAGTTTCAGAAGATGCTCAGTTAGTTTTTCATACCAGGCTCACGGTGCTTGTTTGAGGCCATACAAGGACTTCACAAGTTTTCATACTTTATGTTCATGTCCTTTCACAGCAAATCCTCCAGGCTGAGACATAAAAACATTCTCTTTTAGATCTTCATTTAAGAAAGTAGTTTTTACATCCATTTGATGGACTTTCCAACTGTTTTTGAGCTACTAGGGAAAAGAGTGTCCAGATGGTAGCCCATTTTGCTGTGGGAGAAAAATTCTCCTCATAATCGACCCCTTCCTTCTGCGCAAAACTTTTTGCCACAAGCCTAGCTTTGTGCTTGTCAAGTGAGCCATTAGCTTTATACTTATTCTTGTAGACCCGCTTGCAGCCAATTGGTTTGGTTCCTAATGGAGGATCAACCAGCTTCCAATTGTCGTTCTTTATGAGGGCATCATACTCCTTTTGCATCGCTTCTTTCCATTCATCATGAGAAGCAACTTCTTTGAAGGAAGTTGGTTCAAAATCTGTAGACAAGTTCAATTCACAATCATAAGAAACATTCATATCAACAGGTGAATTAGAGTCATCCACATCACCTCCATTTTTCTGATTTGAATTTCTAGTTCCTGTCTTTCCAACCTCATCAGGATGAACACTTTCAAGTGTCTTTGTCAGCCACTTTGGGGACCTTTCTCAGATGGTCTAGGCTGCTCCGTTGATTGAGTTGGGACTGAATCAAGATTGAGTCTCCCAATTCTATCAATCACATCACTTAAAGCATCATCTGTTATTGGAGTTTCATGTGAGGGAGAGTGTTTTTCAGAAGAAGATTCCGCATGTTGATCTAGTATAGGAATCCCCCCTTTAAGATGTGGAATCTGATTATCAAATTCTTGAAATGATTTTTCTTTTGCGAATCTATCTAGGCAATCAAGTTGCTGCTCAACAACATTGTCAATTTTGGATGATTCAAGAAAAATTACATCTCTAGATACACAAACTTTTTATTTACTTCATCATAGAGACGGTATGCTTTGGAGGTGTTTGAATACCCCAGGAAGATACACTTAAGACTTCTAGCACCAAGTTTGTTTCTATGTACCTTTGGAATCAAGGCATAACAGGTGGAACCAAAGACCCTGAGATGCTTTACTGAAGGAACATGTCCATACCACATTTCATAAGGAGTCTTTTGTGGAGTGGTAAAAAGGTGTCTTTTTAACTCTTAATTACCTTCACATTAATTGTCAACCCAGGGACGACTTTTCATTTCAAGAGTATACTCAGTCTAAGACGGCTATTTTCTCAAAAGTAATGTTATGAAAGATGTAGTACAGTGCTCAAAATACAAGAGTAAATGAATGCTCAAAATGAGATCTACTTACAACAAAAGATCTTGAAGCCTAAATCATTCATTCGGAAAAATAAGCAATGTATCAATCAAGGGTCCAGTAACAATAACTCATCCCTTTGGAAACTAATGTAACCAAAAGTAATCAAGGAACAGATCATCAATCTAGGGACTAGACAACAAATTCCAATGCCCACTACAGTTTCAGATCGTTCTACAAACCAAAGAAATCAATAACGTAAATAACAGGAAATAGAACAACAACTAGAAAATGCAACAGCAACTAAATCTAATGAACGACAACACCTTAATCTATAGAAACAAGTGCAACAGCCTTATCCTATAGAATACTCAAAGGATAAATCAAACAACAAATGGAAATAGAATGGAAACTAATTAGAAACAAAATATAGAACAACATCTAAGATCAAATATAAATGTACAGTGAACCAAAATACACACGAAACACCTTAATATTTAAAGAAACAGTAATCTGACTTCGATACCACAAATATCAATCTCAGTTATAAACAAGAACGATTGTAATTCATAATGGAACAACAATGTCAGTTGAACAACAATCGTGATTAAGTGTAAACCATAGATGAATATAGTATACCAACTTATGAAGGTCACAACACAGTTACGCTGTAATTGAACAACAATAACATTTTGCAAGGATCAGCAACATTATATCAATGATTAAAAGAACAACAATGCATTACCAAGTCAAGATGAATCAATATGACATTCTTGGCATCGAGAATGATATTACTCAGTTGAACATAAATCGAATATAACAGAACCATGATGTAAAATAACAAAACATATCAGATTACCGAACAAAACTGATAATGGAAACCACGGATGAACTATAGATATAATATACAGCAATAGCACAATCCACCAGAGGCTGGGCCCTTAGCCGCCAGCGAATGTTACTGGGCTACTTCAGAGCAAGTGAATGAACAACAACTCCCAAATCATATATTAATCATCAAATTGTGAAATCATTACAACAACAAAAGCTTGAGAATTACAATGGTAATGCAGCAATCTCCTTTTCCTCCTATTCTATCCTATCATGAATAATCCATCATCATTTTTGAATCTCTAATTCTGAATCCTTAATTCTCCGTCTTCATTTTTCCATCCCCCTCTCTCATCTCTGTTTTCATTTAAATAGAGAGATCAGAGAGAAGTTATAATAAAGATATGTACAACATGATTTATATTACAAAATTGGATTGATTCTAACCAATTGATCAACAAGACATTCAACTTTTAACAAGAGCAAGGCAAATTTGGTCTTTGCAGCAGAGATTTGGAGGACGGTTGCAATAACAAATCTGAGAAAATCGTGCTCAAAGAACCCTGCGTTTCTCTCAGTACAGGCCGAATTTGGGCAAACAGTTCTTTGTTAAAGTTAATTGGCTCCATTTTGGACAAAAGCCATGTTCCAGATTTTCCAAATTATTCTCCATTTGCTCATAATCGCAACCGCAAAACTGTCACTTCTTATTCCAGTGAATTTTTGAGTTGACACTTTTAATGGTCAAATCTTCAATCTAGAAATTATCTTGGAGGTTAAAAATGGTGAATAATGTTATAACCAATTTATTAAAACTATCATGAATAAAATCATGCATAATCATCAATTTATTATAAATAAAGGAAGATAAATAATATTCATCCATAAGAGCATAAATCATTTATAAAATGGATTTAAATAATAAATTATAACAAATGATATAATAGAGAAGAATAAAAATGGATGAAATAAGTGTTACAAAGTGGTCGTATTCATGGCCCAACATACCCCCACACCAAATATATTGCATGTCCTCATGCAACAAAAACTGAATATGTTGCATGTCCTCATGCAACCCAAAGACAAAACTCATGTGTTAACCAAGCAATAAAAAATTTGTTCATCCTAGCTCATGAAATGGATAGAACAAATGAATTTTTCCTTAATTAATGAATATTGAATTTTAGCAATCTTGATGAAGGCATAACAATCAAGTTGCAGCAAAATATGATATAAATGGTAGCAACCTTCATTAACCATTTTCCCAAAAACTACAAACCAGCTTTTGTTGAAATGTTGCAAGTAGATTTGTAATATATGAATGCCATTATGATCCAAAAATCAGATCGTTTTGATGCACGGATCATGAGATATAAACAAAATGGCTGTAGGTGAGAGTGCATGATTTCCGAAATTCTATGAATCAATTTAACTTGAAATTTTCTGGGTTTGTGTATTTTAATGATACATCTGTGTTATTCAGAAATCACAAGAAGTGAGTTCATAATTTTAAAAATATTATGGAAATCAATTTCTGCACTGAAATTGTGTGCCTTAAATGAGAAAAAAAAGCAAAGAAAACATCCATCATGCATAGCAGTTCCTCCCCCTCTCTGAAAAATTAGCATGGCCTCATTCGATGCTAGAAAACAAATTGAGGTTGTTGCTACCATATGTTGAATTCTATGCTTGGTGTAAAACAATCATGGAATAAGGGAGGTGTTGAGAATGAATAAGATTAGTAATGGATGATAAAGAATATGAATGACATGGTCATAACAAAGAAATGAATGAAAGCGACACTCCCCCAAACTGAAAGATGATATACCGCTGGAAAATGGGAAGTGGTAAAAACTATGAAATGAAGGATGATAAATAAGCTCGAAATGGTTTTCATGAAATTCTCCTAAATTCATAATAAATCAGAAAATTATGCTATTTCACCTCAAGTTTTACCTCCAAAAGAAAAATGTGGAATGACATATAGTGTTGAAGCTGATGTAGGCAAAGTTGGTGCTGAAAGTGATGCAAAAGGTGGAATCCAGGTAAGCACATCATGTCTGCAGAATTGTTCACGTTCACGAGTCTTTTCTGTTAGTTGCAATAGTGTGGTCATGCTGCAAATAGAATTCCCCCCCATACTTGTTGTTCTCCTATAAAAAAAGCACTATTTTGCATACAATGTTCTTGAATCCATAATGTTAGTTTTGAATAGCAACAGATAAGATGCATGCAAAAATTTCAATCAGAAAAACTTTCATATACATGCAATACTAATATGTTGTCAAATCAACAAGTTATGGCAGAGTGTAGTAATCATATCGCATGCTATCCCATGATGCATACATTCCCCCCTCTAATTGGAAAAGGGATTCCATGACCATAAAGCATATGAAAGGTGTTATGTTGACAGCAAGGCACATGAATGAACAATACAACAGTAAATGAAGGAGAGTACACATATCAATGATAGGACAGCGAAAGTTATGGTTATAATGAAAGCAGAGTGTATAAACATAGTTATGAATAAGATATAGGACGTTTTGGATTGATGATAAGTTATGAAAAAGAAAAAAAGGACAACAATATTCCAAAAAGATGCTTTGCTGATGGTATTCTAGCTGAAAAATGATGTGATTGATCATAAAACAATTTCTCATGCATAAAGGTTCAAAATAGGGAAACAATTAAGGAAATAACTTCTCCGATAAAAATAAAAAAATAAGAAAAGGGTATTATAGTAATAATTGAAGATAAGATATAACTTCAATACCATAAGCAGAGCCTCCACTGCCAGCAGGCGTCCATAGCCTCGGCATGGTTGCTTTTTAACTCGTATGAGCCAGGATACTCAATTTATAAATGAAGAGTTACAGTGTTGTTCTATAGAAGAGATCAGTGTGCTAGCGTGTTAACCAGATAACCACACTGCCACTCACTGGGATGTAGCAAAAGTGATCAGGCCGACTCGTGATGAGACCTCTTGTTCCAAGAATAATTTGGTTATCCAATGGATCATAACCCTGGTGTGGTGGCCATAATGGGAATGTCACTTTGTTACAGCCTTATGAACATGGTAGGCTGGCTCGTAATGAGACCCCCTATCCTCCATCTGCAAACAAAATTTTGCTGTTATGACACATTTTTATGATAAAGAGAGGGAGGCTTAGTACTCCTTAAGAGTAGGGGTGGTGGAAGAAGTTGAACATGTCAATAGAAAAAAATATACCCATAATCTCGTTTATTATAGATAAAGAAGATTATAACTAGGAAGGGTGGAACCAACATGGTATTAAGGTGATCAATCAGTATCATGTATAGCAGAAAACAATGCAGTAAAGTAGTATATAAATAATTGTGTCCCTTTTGAAAAGATTCTATCATCAAGGAGATGTCATGTTAAAGATCATAACGTGAATGATATTAACTTGCTTCAATAGAATCCATAATTCTTGTCCTCATAAAAGTAGTGTACTTCATGCCATGAAAGAGAATCAGGAAAATGTGGTTGAGATGAACTAGGAATAATCCCACAAGAGGAAGGAAGAGTTTCTCTTGAAAATAATCCCAAAGTGTTGCTTCTTTGAAGGAACAACAAAAACACTAAAAAAAGGTGTTGTTCTTTGTAGGCAACAACAAAGGAAATGCACACCAAAAAGCAAAAATACACACAAAAAGTGTGAAAATGCAAATGTCGTTCTTTTGGAAAAGGGAACAGCAAAAACACTAAAAAAAAGTGTTGTTCCTTATAGGGAACAACAAAGGAAATGCACACCAAAAAGCAAAAATACACACAAAAAAGTGTGAAAATGCAAATGTCATTCCTTTGGAAAAAGGAACAACAAAAACTAAAAGTGTCGTTCCTTTAGAAAAGGAACAGCAAAAACGCAAGTGCCGTTCCTTTGGAAAAGGAACAACAAAAATCAAAAGTGTCGTTCCTTTGGAAAAGGAACATAAAAAACGCAAGTGTCGTTCCTTTGGAAAATGAACAACAAAAATGAAAAGTGTCGTTCCTTTGGAAAAGGAACAGTAAAAACGAAAAGTGTCGTTCCTTTGAAAAATGAACAACAAAAAACGCAAGTGCCGTTCCTTTGTAAAATGAACAACAAAAATGAAAAGTGTCGTTCCTTTGGAAAAGGAACATCAAAAACACAAGTGCCGTTCTTTTGGAAAAGGAACAGCAAAAACACAAGTGCCGTTCATTTGGAAAAGGAACAACAAAAATGAAAAGTGTCAAAGTGCTGTTCCTTTCGAAAATGAACAGCAAAATGTGAAAGTGTAGAAGTGTTGTTTCATTCGAAAAGGAACAGCGAAACGTGAAAGTGCAGAAGTGTTGCTCCATTCGGAAAAGAACAGCAAAACGTGAAAGTGCAGAAGTGCTGTTCCATTCGAAAAGGAACAGAAAAATGTGAAAATGCAGAAGTGTTGTTCCATTTCGAAAAGGAATAGCAAAACGTGTTGTTCTATTTCGAAAAGGAACAGCAAAACGTGAAAGGAACAACAAAATGGACAATCATAAAATGCAAACATGAAAAAAAAAAAATTAGCTGTTCACGACATTGATGCTGAAGATATGTTACAATTTGAATGAAGCAACACCTGAAACACAAAATATAAGAGAAATCAGAAAAGAAACAACATTTTATTTAAAAAAACAGTATGTAAATAAGTAAATTAAGTTACAACAGCTATGATATTATGTAAAAAAATGATCTCTTTGAAAAATGTTTTGGCAGCAGTCGTAAGACATGAATCTTCAAATGGAAATAAATTCTTCATTTCTTCTATTATGAATCCATTGGGTAATGATTTAGATGAAATTCCTTTGTTTCATTTAAAATTTCTTTCAAAAATCACTCGTCCATAAATTGACCTTCATTATTTTCCCAAGACTTGCAAAAAACGAGTATCTATCTGCAATAAAACATTAAATCATGAAGAAAGAGAGGTACGCAGGCTCCCCTAATCAAGAATTATGCAAAAAACTAACAAGTAGTTACTCTGTAGAACAAATCCATGAAAAAAATAACAAAGTAAAATTTATTTACCTGTGGGAGAGCAGTGGCCAATCATGCTAACCTACAGTGTTTTAATCACAACTTCTTTGTTTTTCGTCGAAATTGAGTGATTCTAAAGCCAAATGAGAGCTAATTCAAAGGTTTATATCTAGTAGAAACAAGTTTTAAATATTCAATGATATGATATGTCAATTTTAGTTAGAACAACCTGCATAACAGAGTCATTTTCGATTACCTAGCTTAGACCAACAGTTGATATTTCAAGCATAACATTTTTGTTTGATGTCAGATTTGAATGATTCAAATTGGAAATGAAAGTAGATTCAACTATTTATCTCCAATAGAAACAGGTTTTGAATACAAGAAGAACTGGTTGGTCAAACACTGTAAAGAACAGCCGGAAAGACAGAGTTTTAAGAGTGCTGATTTACGATAGATAGTCAGTCTTTTGATCATAACGTCCCCATACGATATCGAAAATAAGTGATTCCAATTGAATTGTAAACTAGATTCATAGGGGAATCTACCATAGAAACAAGTTTTAAAAATTCATTCATTTAGACCTCCAAAAAATGACTATCCCAACTCTGTTCCTGAGCTTCCTGAGAGACACCTTGTCAATATGTGGGTTCTAACGTTTTCGTTTCAAATCCAAATTGAGTGATTAAAATTGGGTTGTAAAGTATACATCAAGGGATACTTAGGATAGAAACAGGTTTTAAAAATATTGCATTTTGGTCCCTCAAAACATGACTGTCTTGACTGTGTTTTCAAAAATTCCATCAAACCCGCAAGCCAAAAAAATATGACATTCAAGCATTTTTTCAAGTTGGTGATAAAAATGAAAATGAGTGTTTGTAGAACTATTATTTCCATTATAATTCATCTACATACACAAATGAATTAAAAAAAATTAAAATCGATGTTGATTTGCATAGCATGTTGCAACAAAAAACAACTAGTTTTACATAAAAAAATGCATTTATTTATTCCCTTATTTATTTTATTTTCGACACTAACCTATTTTGATTTGAAAAATGAATATGACTACGTATATGAGTACTTCCAGTGGAGCCATTTTTGAAATAAGGCTTCATGTATACACATACCCAAATTTGAAAAATGCGTATTAATGAATATTAGGGTATGAGAAGCCAACTTCCCTTGAAAAGATGGTGTCAAAAATTGTTGAAGTATGGAGTGATGCTGCAAGAAAATGATGGAGTGAAAACAATCTTCAATATATCCTTTACCTTCTTGATTTCCCATAGCCATCATATCATGAAGTTCTTGAGCTTTTAAAATAGCTTGTTGATGCATACTAAAAGAAACCTCATTTTCTTCCATAGCTTCTACAATTTTTGAATTTGAAACATTCTGAATCTCATTGTAAGATTTCTCTAATGATACATGTGAGATAGAATGGGTGGGAAGGGTGGGTAAATTTGGAATTTCAACATTGTAAGCATGTTGTACTGGTTTATTATGGTGAGGGTGTGGATTTAGTTGAGCTGGAAAATGTGTAAGTAATGGAGAATTGTGATGATGTGGTTGGTTGGGTTGAGTGGATGAATTTGATATGCAAGCAGGATGTTGTGGAAGAGCTGGTGGAGAATATGGAGAATGTTTTTGTGCTACAAGATGAGGGAGAGTAGTCATGCAATCATAAGGTGAACCATACCAAACTTGTAGATAAGATTGGTGGTTATATTGAAATTGAAATGGCTGCCCTAGAACATGAGTATTCCATAATGGATTATGCAAGTAAGAGAATGGAGAAGAAGTGTTTTGAACCATACCTCTAGTCCATGATTTCCATGGTTTTGACCTTGTTGCAGCTTCCTCGTCTCTTTGATATGCTACTTCCATCCTAGATAAGGCGGAACAACTATCTATGGGATGCTCTTTTTGGTCATGAGGGCAAAACACTTCATCAAATTCTTGATTTTTATGAACCTACAAAACATCCAATTTTGCATTTAGAGAGCTAATAAAATCAACTTTAAAATTTTCAAATAAAGCATTGATTTCAGCTCTTGTGTTCCCTATTCTTGTAGCAGATTTGGAAAAGAAAGAACAAACATCTTTAGAATTCTTACCAGCCTTGGAGATTCCTCTTGAATACCTTATGCACAACTCACAAACATCATCATATGACAACTGAAAAACATCACCTTTTCCTATCAGATTTAAGAGTTCTAAAAAATCATCTTTGATTCCTTTAAGGAGTGTTTTTAAGATCTCTTTTTGGAAATACTTATGCTTTGATTTTTGAAGGTTGTATTGAAATCGATCTACATAGTCCTCCAAACTTTCATCTTCCCCTTGTATCATATCAAAAATATCTTCATTGGCCTTGCAATAGTCTTGGTACTTCTTCAAGAATATGTTCTTCATGTCCTCCCATGTTTGGATGCAATTCCCACTTAGGCTCATGAACCATCGGAGAGCTGCTCCTTTTAGAGTTAGAGGAAACACTTTCAACCTTTGATCATTAGTGTAATAATCATACTCTACAAAGTATTTCGAACTCAAATAAAAATGTATCTGGATGTTCATTTGCTAAACCATGAAATTTGGTAAAGATGGGGGAATTATGTGCATTTGTGTCACTCCCAGATCTTTGATAGGAAATTCAAAAGTAGAAATGTGAGCCATTTCTTACCATAATATAAGATGTTCTTCATGTGTTTCTTCAAGGCTCCTTCTTCAAATGTTCCTGTCAATTAGTTAGTGAAATGGGTGGTGCTTACATCACCACTTGAGAAAAATCATGAGATTTGTTTTTCAAATTTTCTATTTTTTTTCTAGTCATTCACACAAAAATTCAAACATTTACCCTAAGTTCTTTAACAATTCCGTTGGAAAGCGGGCGGGGGAGCAGGGCTTTTACATGCTCCGTACGTAGGTTCTTACCTTTCGTTTTTAATAACCAATTCTTTCCTAACAGTTACTCATCAGATGCACACTACTCTTTTAAAAATGGCTACACTCTCCCCGGCAATAGCGCCAAAATGTGGAGTGATAAAAACGTGTCTTTGTAACTCCTAATTACCTTCACATTAATTGTCAACCCAGGGACGACTTTTTATTTCAAGAGTGTACTCAGTCTGAGGCGGATATTTTCTCAAAAGTAATGTTATGAAAAATGTAGTACAGTGCTCAAAATACAAGAGTAAATGAATGCTCAAAATGAGATCTACTTACAACAAAAGACCTTGAAACCTAAATCATTCATTTGGAAAAATAAGCAATGTATCAGTCAAGGGTCCAGTAACAATAACTCATCCCTTTGGAAACTAATGTAACCAAAAGTAATCAAGGAACAAATCATCAATCTCGGGACTAGACAGCAAATGCCAATGCCCACTACAATGTCAGATTGTTCTGCACACCAAAGCAATCAATAACGCAAATAACAGGAAATGGAACAACAACTAGAAAATGCAATAGCAACTAAATCTAATGAACAACAACACCTTAAACTACAGAAACAAGTGCATCAGCCTTATCCTATAGAATACTCAAAGGATAAATCAAACAACAAACAGAATTAGAATGGTAACTAATTAGAAATCAAATATAGAACAACATTTAAGATCAAATATAAATGTACAATGAACCAAAATACACACAACACACCTTAATATTTAAAGAAACAGTAATCTGACATCGATACCACAAATATCAATCTCAGTTATAAACAAGAACGATTGTAATTCATAATGGAACATCAATGTCAGTTGAACAACAATCGTGATTAAGTGTAAACCATAGATGAATATAGTAATACCAACATATGAAGGTCACAACACGGTTACGCTGTAATTGAACAGCAATAACATTATGTAAGGATCAACAACGTTATATCAATGATTAAAAGAATAGCAATGTGTTACCAAGTCAAGATGAATCAATACAACATTCCTGGCATTGAGAACGATATTACTCAGTTGAACATAAATTGAATATAGCAGAACCATGATGTAAAATAACAAAACATATCAGATTACCGAACAAAACTGATAATGGAAACCACGCATGAACTACATATATAATATACAGCAGTAGCACAATCCACCAGAGGCTGGGCCCTTAGCCGCCAGTGGATGCTGCTGGGCTACTTCAGAGCAAGTGAATGAACAACAACTCCCAAATCATATATTGATCATCAAATTGTGAAATCATTACAACAATAAAAGATTGAGAATTACAATGGTAATGCAGCAATCTCCTTTTCCTCCTATTCTATCCTATCATGAATAGTCCATCATCATTCTTGAATCTCTAATTCTGAATCCTTAATTCTCCATCTTCATTTTTCCATCCCCCTCTCTCATCTCTGTTTTCATTTAAATAGAGAGATCAGAGAGAAGTTACAATAAAGATAAGTAAAACATGATTTATATTACAAAATTGGATTGATTCTAACCAATTGATCAACAAGAAAATATATTCCCATTCAACTTTTAACAAGAGCAAGGCAAATTTGGTCTTTGTAGCTGAGATTTGGAGGACGGCTGGAACAACAAATCTAAGAAAATCGTGCTCAAAGAACCCTTCGTTTCTCTCAGTACAAGCCGAATTTGGGCAAACCGTTCTCTAATAAGTTAATTAGGTCCGTTCTGGACAAAACCCATGTTCCATATTTTCCAAATTATTTTTAATTTGCTCAGAATCTCAACTGTAAAACTGTCACTTCTTATTCCTGCGAATTTCTGAGTTGACACTTTTAATGGTCAAATCTTCAATCTAAAAATTATCTTGGAGGTTAAAAATGGTGAATAATGTTACAACCAATTTATTAAAACTATCATGGATACAATCATGCATAATCATCAATTTATTATAAATAAAGGAAGATAAATAATATTCATCCATAAGAGCATAAATAATTTATAAAATGGATTTAAATGATAAATTATAACAAATGATATAATAGAGAAGAGTAAAAATGGATGAAATAAGTGTTACAAAGTGGTCGTATTCATGGCCCAACATCTTGTTTCTAATAGCATTAGATGGACATCTATTCTTTATATATGCAGCACGTAGAACAACGTCGGCCCAAAACATTATCTTTACATTTTTGAAGAAGATCATGGATCGTAACATATTTAAGATTGTCCTATTCATTCTTTCAGCTACATCATTCTGTTCGGGATTATAAGGTACAGTTGTTTGATGTTTGATCCCATGTTGGTAAAGATAGTTTTCAAATTCATTTGATGTGTATTCTTTTCCATTATCAGTGTGAATAGACCCAATATGAGATTGTGCATCATTTTCAATCCATTTATGAAAATTCGTGAATGTTTGAAAAGCATCAGATTTGTTCTTCAATAAATAAACCCAACATATTCTAGTGTAGTCATCAATAAATGTCATCATATATTTATTTCCATTTGTAGAAGGAACAGGCATTGGACCACATAAATTTGAATGAAGGAGTTCAATTTTTCTATGTGCTCTTGAATGTGAATCATGAAAAGACTGTTTGTTATACTTGCCTAGAATACAAGCATCACATTGCTTAAATTTCCTAGGAATTGTAGGCAAACCAGCAACACCATTTTTCTTCAACAAGTGGAGGTTGTCATAGTTCAAATGTCAAAATATAGCATGCCATAATAAACTTTATGGAAGTGTACCTTCTTCATGATGAGAATTGTATGAGAAATGTTGTGCACGAGTAGAGGTTCCTTATAGCTTGAGAAGCCTTTCTTTTTCTATTACCCTCATGACAAGTGAGTGGTCAGATGCCTTTCTTACCTCAAGCTTGCCATCAAACATATGAATGGAGTGACCTTGCTAGCGAATGTGGACCAACGACAACAAGTTTCTCTTGAGTTGTGGGAGATATAGAACATGATGCATAAGAAAGTATGGAAGACCAGGTAGTTTAAGCTTGATTGTGCCAAGCCCTGACGGCTTTATTTTTTATTGGTATTCAAAATATACAGCTCCATCAACATTGTCAATGAAATCTTCAAAAAAGTATTTTCTATGAGTCATGTGGCAGGTTTTTCCTGAATCAAGCAACCAATCATTTCTCCAAGAAGCAAGTGAAGCATTAAATAAATCTCCATTTACTCCAATGTTACATTGTGCCACAACATAGTAAGCAGATTCAGGTGCTTTACCTTTGTCTGAATCATTAGTTTTACCTTTCTGTTGGTTTCTTTGCTACTCAATTTTTTCCCATGGTAGCTTGCATTTAGAGGCATCATGTGATCCATTTATTTTGTAGCGTATGCAGTGCAAATCTCCATTTTCTCCTTGATAGCCCACCCTTCCTCTGAAATATCTTCCTCTTCCTCTTCGACTACCGCTTCCTCTTGAAGAATCTTGAGCAGGATGCTTTTCTTTATGAGCAAGGCACACATCCTCTTCAGAAGATTCAGGGGTTGTCTTCTTTCCAAAAGCTTTCTCTCTTTCAGCAAACTTTTTCACAAGAGAGTCAAAGGTGATATCTTTGAGATTTCCATTTGCTTGCAATGACTCAAGATAATTGGAGTAAGTAGGATAAAGTGCCTTGAGAAAAGTGATAAGAGGAATATCCAATTTAACTTTAGTGGATTTGATATCATGCATTATAGACTTTACTTCATATGCAAGAGCAAGAGGATCATTATTTTGTAGTTCAAGAGTGAAGAGTTTAATCATGAGTTGAACAACTTTAAGTGCATAATGTGAGTCATAGAGTTCTTTCAACTTTTGTAAGGCTTCAAAGGTAGTTGAGAATGACAAAATATGGTGACTCACCTCTTCATTTACAGATGTTGCGATTAATGCATAAGCTTTGTTGTTCTTGTTTTCCCAAATGACGAGCTCTTTGTCTGAGGTAAGCTGTTTTGGTTCATTGTCTCTGTCTCTGACACACACTCCTTTCCACAACTCATTGAAAATGAGGGTGTGTTTTATCATTCGGGACCACTCAGGATAATTCTCCTTTCCAGTGAGAACTATTCCCACAATAGATATGATTGAATGCATACTGTAAAAAAATACTTTTGATGATAGAAAAATACTTCTGCCAATATACAATAAAATTGTATTTCTAGTGATAATTTTTTATTTTTTATTTTTAAATTACAATTATATTGAAATATAGTACTATAATGAAAAACTTAGAGTATTCAAACTCTATTGAAACATAGTACTATTGTGCACATCGTCGCACATGGTCTCAGGCATAGCCATTTAACATATTTTGCATGGCTTACCAATGTAAAATATTCCAAGAACTACCACAAACTTCAGGCCAGCGTTAATACCACAAGCTTCAAGTGTTAGCTTAGCTTTTCAATGATTTAAAATAATACCACAACGTTCACCAAGCCAACAACGTGAAGCAAATCAAAGTCGTAGAGAGAAATAGCGCAAATCAAATCGAAGATGTAGAGAGAAACAACGCAATCTTTTTGACTCAATATTTCTGATGCTACACTCTCAACATCATATTATATTCCAGAAAATCTTATCATCAGCGTACGTTAAAAAAATCAAGACTTTCAGCTTCGATGTTTCAATATAAAAAAACCCAATGAAAAGCTCTGAACAACCTTACTCCACTTGCACATTAATCACATTCTTGACCTCCTCTTTTGTAAACTTGGGAACAATGATTTTCAGAATGCCATTCTTCATCATACCGTTTAACTTACAGCATTTAAAACAATTCAATTTTCAACCCATACCATTTTACAATATGCCATGAACTGTTCAATATTCAACGCCCTTTAAAACAATTCAATGGACCAGCGTTCAAAACGATTCAATACATACCATGTGATTTGACCAAGTGGACCATCGTTCAAAACAGTTTAATATTCAACACATTTAACTTCATAAACCAGTGAACAGTCTCTGGTATACAAGCATGGTATTCAGCATATGGCCAAAAACACAATGCAGCTACGCAGTAAACTCTCCAACGTGGTCTAGAGGCGAGGCTCTACCAGAAACCAATTGACTGTTATTTCGAATCCTCATGCAGCAATGCAATAAACTTTCCAGTGTGGTCTAGAGGTGAGGCTTTACCAGAAATTATGGCAGGTCAGAGGATTCAGAATTAATTGTGGCAGACAAGCGCACAGGGGCAGTGGACAGAGAGCAGTAGGAATAAGGCAGCTACACGTATTTTGGGAGCTGTCTATGATACCATGTCAGGCTAGGTAGTAACTCCTCAAAGCAAAATTGATTCGTATGTTTATTCCTTCATGTTGGTCTTCACTATATACATGAGGGAGAGACTGTTCATTTCATCTCCCGATGACTGTTCACATTACTTATTTATTTGTTTACATTATGTTCACCCAATCCTGATGATTAGGTGTCAACATAAATAGTCCCTCATAACGCATTGTATAGGCCTTTGGTTAGCCCAGCTTCTACTAGTATTATCTTGTAGAAGGCTTGGACAGTATTGTAACACACCTCCGCTTCTCCACTACATGAAGCTAGTACATATCTTTGGAGGAGCAGGAGGATGTGGCTGAAATTTTTCATTGACGGGGCTAGTAGGTTTACATGGATGTATTGTATGATTGGAACTTACACTTTATATAATAAGAGCTAGCATATTTTCATGCATATGTTTTTATTGTAGTTGGACTGCTTTGGTTTCCTTAATGATATATTTTGTTTAACTTATGTATTTGTGTATGAACTAATTCACATGATATTATATGAATCTTGTTGCGAATATTTTGTATATGTTGTTAATGTTGTCACCATCCATGTCAACTGCTCTACCGAAAACTAGACAGATCTTTCACATGAACCTTGTTGTAACAGTCGTTGCAGTCATTCAGATTGATTCGTAAGTGTTGTACATGTTATCTTACCTTGTATGTTGTGACTACCACATCCGAGTGGACTGCTCCACCAGAAGCTATGTATGTCCTTTTGTGTTGTGTGTTCCTAGCCGAGTTGGGATTGATCCCTTTCAACCTGGAACTCACCTTCACCCTTTTCTCCCCATTATGTGTTAAAACCTCTCATACATCTTCCTTGACTCACTGCAGCAGTCACACCCTTACTACTGACAGATTTATCTTACTTGCCTCTGTGCAACATCACGGTCAAGGCATTACCTTATGACCCACTGCTGGGATTCCTACACCAAACGGTCTAAGGTGTAATTGGGACTTCTTACCGAGGAGATCCCCTTGACATGTTAGAAAGTCCAGCACCGTCAACAATAGTATAGCTTTTATTAAAAAAAATATAATAGTTTTGATTTCTAGTTTCATAGACTAAGAAAATAAGTACAATATTAAGTTATGATGCAAGTCACTTTGATACTTAAAATGAACTAAAATATATGATGGCTGAATTAAAAAACACAAATAGGATTGAAATAAGTTGTAAATGCAATTTTAAAAGATGTATGGTAAACAACAAATAAGTTTTATTCAATTTTATTTCTTTTTAGATCATCTACAAGAGCTTAGGCATAACATGATATTTAAGTAATATGTATTGAAGTTAATATACCAATTTAAAAAATTAAATATATATGTTTCTATAATTTTATATATAATTAAATATGGACTTTCCTAAATTTACTTGGCTATCTCAAGGTTCAATTAAAAAACAAAAATGAAATTGAAATAAGTTTTTATTCAATTTTGAAATATGTCTTGTAAATAGCAAATACATTTTATTCAATTTTTTTCTTTTGAGGTCATCTACAAGAGCTTAGTCATAACATGATATGGGTACAATCTTGCTATGATGCAAGTCACTTTGATACTTAAAATGAACTGAAATATATCATGTATCAAATTAATATTGAGCATGGAAAGAATTACAAATATGCTTTATATTGGCTTGTATAAATTGCCTTTTAGTGCAATCAACATGCATGTTATTACAATGATTTTAAAAATAAATTATTTAAATTCAAAGGTTATCCATATTATAATTTAAAAAATTGATATATGGAAAATTTTGTGACCCATCCATATACCATTGCATGGCCAACTCTTTTAAGTATATTTAAATCAATTCCTTATGTCAAAGTTCAATTAAAAAACACAAATAGGATTGGAGTGAAATTTATTCAATTTTAAAATATGTATCATAAACAAAAAATAAATTTTATTTCTTTTGAGGTCATCTACAAGAGCTTAGTCATAACATGATATGAGTACAATCTTACTATGATGCAAGTCACTTTGATACTTAAATTGAACTAGAATATATCATGTACCAATTTAATATTGAGGGTAGAAAAAATTACATATATGCTTCACATTAGCTTGTAAAAAGTGTCTTTTATTGTAATCAACATGTATGTTAGTACAATTCAATTGTCATTTGAATTATAAAGTCATCCATATATATATATATATATATATATATATATATATATTATATATATATGAAAGTTTTTCTGACCCGCCCATATACCATTGCATGGTCAAATTTTTTAAGTATTTCAATCAATTTCTTATCTCAAGGTTCAATTAAAAAACACAAATATGATTGAAATAATTTTATTCAACTTTAAAATATCTCAAGTGTAAACAAAAAATAAGGTTTATTCAATATTATTTCTTTTGAGATTATCTAAAAGAGCTTTGTCATAACATGATATAAGAAAATCATATGGGAATTTAATATAGATCAAACAATAATATATGGTAACATTTCTATAATTTTATACAATGTTACCAACTTTCCTAAATTTACTTAGCTATCCAAGTATTTCAATCAATTTCTTATGATCGAAATATGTTTTATTCAATTAATAAAGATATCAAGATTGAAACTACAAATATTTTTTATTCTAATTTATTTCTTTTGAGGTTATCTAGAAGATCTTAGTCATAATATATATATATATATATATATATATATATATATATATATATATATATATATAGATATATTATATCTATATTCTATTTGTTGCACTTTTTGCAATCCAATATGAAGCATTAAAAGGAAAACATAAATAAGCAAACCTAAACAAAAGGCAATAAAAACCCTAAAGCAATAAACCCTAATCAGTGGGAGGTGAGAGTCCTTTGCAAGTTGTGGTTTCCAACTGAGAGGGAGAGATGGTGTAGAAGTTGGCTTATTACAAAAGCCGTAACTATGCGATGAAATCTAAGCATACTAAGGTTCTAAATACTCAAGGTACTATGAAATCCTCTCAATTGTTTCTAGATTCAATGTGTTTTTCTTTAGTTATTTGAAGGATTTATGACTCCATAACTCTTTTATAGTTTTTGTGCGAGTTTTAGTGTAACTTATTGTTTGTTGATGGTAGGTGGGAGGCTAATATATCAAACGACATATAAGAGGGCTAGTGGACCTAAGTGTTCTATTACAGGCAAGAGAATTCATGGGGTAAGAGTTTCAATGCACTTTTTGGTAGATTGGTTACAGTTTCATGGTAATCTATGAGCCTCAAATCTATTTGTAGTAATTTTTGGGAATGTCATGATCTTATATGGATATTCATATATAGCTTACTCTAGGATTGAGGTTGAAATTTTGTAAATCAAAAAAAGGCTAAAGTTTTTCTATGTAATGATTTGATAAAATGGTAAACCCTAAATAGTTTGGGTCTAGGGATTGTTTATAGGCTCCATCCAAAGTGTCACATATAAAATATGAAACCTTAAATTTAACAAGTTTGGCATGTCGTGAACTCTAATTTTAATCATATAATCTATGGGTGGATTGCAGATAACCATCAGAGGCTAATTAAGTACAAGAAGTCAAGGCTTAGCAGGAATAGGAGAAGTGTTAACAAAGCCTATGGAGGTGTTTTATCTGGTTCAGTTATTTGTGACCATTAATGTGTTAAATATTTTCCTAGTTCTTTTTAGTTATTAATGTCGTATTTTTTTTAGCATCAACATTACAATGTTTAGGGTATGATATTCACTCTCTTTATCTCTCCATATAAAAATATTATTGTTTATTTGGGTATCTTTAATCCATTTTGAATGCCTCCCTTTTGTTAGCAAATCAATCATGGTTCAACATCGATCCCTCTTTTATAGGTTATTGTTTTAGGACTGCTAGGAGTTAGGGTTAAAATGGTCCTTTTTTTTCGTGAAATGCATATTTTCCTTATTGTGGTTGAAGTTTTTTAACTAAGATATTGTATCCAAGTCTTTTTCATTTTCATATTTCAGTGAAAATATTTCTTTCTATCTAATATAAATGAACACTTGAGCTTTCTTTATTCATGGGAAACATGAGCCCTTAGAGCCAAACACTTTCAGGTCTGATACAATTCAATTATTTGATGTTCTCTTCGAATGGATATGAAATAATATTTTGTTCCTTTATTTCCATAGGAAGAGAAAGGTAGGGATGAAAAAATTTGAACCTGAATTATGACTTTCGCCCCATCTCCCTATGCAACTGTATCTACAAAATCATTTCCAATCACCTCCGACCCATCCTATCCACTCACATATCTTTTGAACAATTTTCCTTTCTCGAAGTTAGACAGATATATGAAGCGGTTGGTACTACACAAGAAGTGATGTACTCTATACAGACGAAGAAGATGAAAGGTATGATCTTAAAGGTAGATCTCTCCAAAGCTTTTGATCGGGTAAGTTGGTTATACCTCAGAATGCTTCTAACTCATATAGGCTTCCCTTATGAGTTTATCAAATGGATCATGTGCTCTATAAAAAATATATCCTTTAGTTTCTTGGTCAAAGGAGTGACTTCACCTTTCTTCCACTCTGAAAGAGGTCTCAGGTACGGTTGTCCGCTATTCCCATTATTATTCTTACTTATCATGGAGGGGCTCAACAGACTCATTAAAGAAGAGCATAGCAGGGGATGACTTAAGGGAATCAGGATCACTGATAGATGCATTCTGACTCACTTACTCTTCGTGGATGATGTTCTGATCTTCCTCAATGGTGGTATCGAGGATCTGACTGTCTTACAGAACACCATCACCCAATTTCAAACTGCTACAGGTATGGTCTTCAATAATACTAAGTCCACCATTACATCCACCTAATGTTCCCTCATGAGACTCTGTATGCACTCAACAGATCCACTTTCACCCTTCTGCAGATAGAGGATGGCCTTAGATACCTAGGGTACAAGCTAAAACCCCACGACTACAAGATAGTAGACTGGACATGGTTAATCTCCAAGATGGAAAGAAGGCTCAACATCTGGTATCATAAGTACCTCTCGAGAGAAGGAAGACTTGGACTCATCAAATATGTTCTTGAAGCCACCTCGGTATACTGGATCTCACTGGCATGGATACCTAGAGGAATCCTCTCCAAAATCCAAAACCTCTATTGTAGGTTCGTCTGGAAAGGAAAATAGCCAATGGAGAATTTTTGCCTGGGCCAATTGGGAGTCACTTACTCTTCCTAAGAAATGGGGAGGTTGGGGTATTAAAAATCTACAAGACTTCTCCTCTGCTTTTGTGGCCAAGTTCAACTAGAAATTGATCACATCAAATAGTCTCTGGACTAAGGTGGCTTTTTCTAAATACATAGCCCCCTTAAACTTGATAGATTGGCTTAGACAACCAACCTAGAACAAAGTATGGATTTCTATTATCTCGAAAGCTGTGTTAAATTCTATGTCTACCATTAGAGGAGGACTCACTTGGAGAATCCAAGCAGGCACATCAGTGCGCATCAGTCTGGACCCTTGGATTGGGTGTGGTAACACTCACAGGCTACTGGAAGAGCTCAAGCTCTATCTTTCCAACTCATGTATCACTCATATCAGCCAAATTGAAGACATGGAATGCTCCACCATATTTTATCAAGCATGGAAAACTGCTCGTAGCTTGCACATCCCACTGCACTAGCAACAATATTGGATGGACTATATATCAGCATTAACAGAATCACATATCAAAATTGTAGAAGGGGAGGGGATGAGATTATCTGGGTGCATGCTAAAAATGGGATTTAGTCCCCTATGGAGGGATATCTATGTTTGGAAAACGTTCATAGACCAACGACTATCGAACATTAGTGGAAATTCATGTCGAAACTAAAAGTGCCTCTCAGAACTAGATTATTCATGTGGTTAATTATAAAAACAAAGGCTCCCAAAGGTGACAATCTTATCAAAAGAGCTCAGCATGGACATTTTTGGTGCTGCTTATGTGAGAACAGTTCTGAATACACAAACCATCTCTTCCCCACCTGTCCATTCACAAAGGACCTCTGGAACTCTGTTCTCTTGACCATCCCCATCAAGTGCACTTGGTAGGGCTTGAAAGTTATGGAAGCCTGGACCACATGGTGGACCTCCGCAACCACAACCAAGGCTAGAAACCTTCCTCTCCTCATTTGCTAGGAAATATGGATTGCTCGTAACCGAAATATTTTTTAGGACACCGCTCCTCATTGGCCCTCCATCACTGCCCACCTTATGTTAGAATACCACACCATTCTTGAAGACGATGATAATCCTCCCCCATGCAAATTGTCCTAAAATCATCAATCACTCTCATCCCTGGGCATATTTTGACAATTCCTGCCACATTACGAAATGGGGTCCAATGAATTGATACCTCTGTTTAAAGAAGATATCAGGTTCCACACCCAACAATGAGGTCATCTGAGGGGGCGATTGATCATCTAGACCATCCTCCACCACTTTATGTTTCCATGGATTCTCCTCTGCCTCCACTTCACAACACTCATGTGCAATAGAGTCACTATCTACAACCACAGAGACCAACAGTTGAGGTAAAAAAATTATTCCTAAGATGTCAACATATTTTTTTTTAAGGTATGCATGTTAAGTAATTCGTAGACTAGTTATAATTTGTCCTTTCCATTGTGTATGCAATCACATATGCAAAGTTTTATTGATGTCGCAATTATATGGATACTTGAGTGGTATGTTGGGTATAGAGGCACTAACGATGAGGGTACATCAATCCAAGCCCCAACCTTTGAGCCACAGGCAGGGGAGAACCAAACCCAGATTTAACAGGCCCCCATCTTATCCAACTTGCAATTGGACTCAAATGAGGTTAGTAGATTCATATATATAATTAAATGTGGTTCAAAATAATTTATTTCCATATTGTTTATTTTGTAAAAATAATGATCTAATTATTTTGAATTTGAATATCTTATATTGCAGTACCATATTTTGGACAACTACTTTGCGCAGCGGAACTCACATAGGAGTTCTGGTGGTACTTAGAGTGGATAGTTTGTATATTTTCAAACTCTTTTCATAGGGAACATTCAAATGTGATACAAACTTTGTATATTTTCATACATGGACATTTTATGGATGTACATGAACATTATTTTGGTTTATGGATGTTTATATTTTAGTTTATGGATGCTCATGTAACATTTGTAATTTGTATATATTTTCATATGAAAAATATATTGATACAATCATTATTTAGTTTATGGATTTTTATTGAACTTGTCCATGGATGTTCACTAAATTTTGAAGTTTATTGATTTGTTAATTATTTCAATAGTTTAATTTTTTTCTATATAGTTGTTGTAGCGGCTACAACCACCCTACAAAATTTTTCCTTAGCCTCGTTTTGGAGCCTCCCTTCCAACTTTCACAACAACTTGCCTTTCTTCGTCAAGTTCACAAGCTTCAGTGTATTTCTTGCACAAAGGCAGCCTGTTGGTCACAACTTGATCCATTCCCCTCACAGGCTGTTCACCAGAACTTGGTCCAGCTACAAGCTGAGAAACTTCCCCTTGAAAATTGCGTATTTTGGAGGGAAACTAGCCTTCCCTCCAGAAATTGTGCAATCCTCTCTCACAGCCTTCTGGGCTCCAAGATTGTGCAATCCTGCCTGCCAACACTACTAGCAGGATTTACACAAATTTCCCCAGAAAGGCTGCTCAGCCCAGAATTTGTACAAATATGGGCATCATTTAGTTTCTCTGCCCAGATATTGTGCAAATATCCTGGGTAGATAGCCCAACTCCCAGCCAGAAATGCACATTTCCTTCAAGTAGTTGAACAACCTCTTGCATGTGCAGCTAAGTTGACAGTTTCCCTTTGGGACTGAGCAAAGAAGACTTGCATGCATAGGCTGCTTCTCCTAAGGACGAATGCAAAGGCATCCCTTTTCTTAGGGATCTATGTTTAGTAGTTGGAGGTTACATGCAAGGAGCCATTCAGAAACCTCCCACCAAGTGTCGCTTCCCCTAGATTTGTGGCATGCGCATCACAACCTCGATGTTATAAAAAATCATCGACTGGATGCTGCAGAGCTCATTCCTCACATCAACCTTGTAGCTTTGTCATCCCACATCACATCTAGGAGTAGTCTACACATTCAGCTCAACTATTTTGGGGTTATCTCGCTTCCCATGCCTTATGCTGCATTTCTGTCGCTTTTTGTGCTTTCGCTTGTTGGAGTACTATTTTCTTGATTTATTTGAGTGCTTGCTATCATTTACATGTTTATTAGCTTTTCCTATCTCTGTTTCAGTTTTCATTTCTATCTCACTGCAATGGCATGCATGAAACTGTTTTGCACAAACGTTCGCCCAACTGGCGAACTACCTCACCTACATGCATGTTGATTTGTTTAATGAATATTTCATTCATGTTTTGCATGCACTGTCAATCACTTCTACTATCACTTAGTGTCGCCATGCATTTACTATCTTAGTTGCTTTCCGTTTCCTATCAGCGAGTTGGGCCAACCTTGGCCCAGACTCTAGCTTCACCAAGGCTGCATTGTTAATCTGGGGAAGGAAGGCTCTCCTTCCTCTCCAAATTTGTGCATTCCTACCCAAAACTGGCCTCCATGATTGTTTTGTGCATTTCTGGAGGATAGTGGCTGCTTGGCCCAAGAAATTGCGCAAATTTGTCCCTGGGCCAACAGTCCTTCCCAGTTGGAATTGTGCATTGCGGAATCCCAGCAGTTGGTAGCCACACTAGACTGTGCATTACGCAGTTCCAACAGTTAGTCAGTCTCCCAACAGCCCAGACTATGCCTTTTGCAATCTTGGCAGTCGGTCTCCCGACCTCCCAATCAAAATTGCACAACCTTCATGATCATTCACCTAGGTATGTTGCAAGTTAGTTCTCATGTTCATTTTGGTTTTTAACTGACAGATTGCTTTCCATGATTGTTGCCTTGGCTCCAAGTATCTTAGGTGTTCATATGCCTCTCAGCAGTACATGTAAAATGGTTTCCAAAAGAGTAGAGACGAAGACACCATTCAGAGAACACTTGGGGATGCAATAAATCAAGTGTCTATGGACTTGCCTACCCATGAAGAAATCAAGTTGTTCGTAGATGAGGACATCAAGATATGACAACAACAACATCATAGTGAGTAACATCATGAACAACAGCTGAAGACATCATACCAAATGCAACGAATGCAAAAGAAAGGTTGTTGACAACACAGATTTGGAACAAGGTTGCAAGCTCAAGCTGATCCATTGATGATGAAAGAAACTTTTGGCGACTCTGGCTATGAGGTGACAACATGACATGAAGATTGTACGACGAGAGAGAATGGAACAAAGAAGGAGTTGCATGTGTTGAAGCAACAACTCAGGAAGAACATGAAGCTACACAGACAGACGAATGAGTTGTAACAGGAATACGAACAACAGTGAGTGCAACATGCACTCACGGATAAAACTGTGCCCGTACAAGTTAAAGATCCATCCCAACAGTTGGCAAGGGGTAGACATTATGCGTAGTGTTATTGATCGCATGCAAGGGATTCAGAAACATGCATGATATTATGTGCATGCATTCAATCCAACCCATTCAACACACTCACCAAGGCAAAGACAAGAAGAAAATCCTACTAGAGCTGAGCTTGTACTTCGACAAGTTGATGTGCATGACCACCAACACACACTTGAAGATTAGCACAGACACTATGCATCAATGTGTTATCAGCTCGGTCGCACCCAAGAAAACCATGCGCATGATAGTAGACGAGTTGGATGAAGGGGCCGAACCAATGCACTAGTTGCAACGAAGGCAAGAGTTCACTTCAGCAAAATATCACCATGAGGTGCATGCAGACCATCATGGACAACGAAGCTTGGCATCATCTCACTACCTTCACCATCAAAAGCATGTTACAGAGTTTATCTCACCATAGCAGACCAAGTGTCAGTGATGTGTTGCTTGGCTTGCTCAAGCCATGTTGTCTCACATGAGTACATGTGCATTGTAACTTTGAGTCATGTCAAGTGTAATTCAAGTGTCAATAGTTGGACGTAACAGTCATAAAGTGGGTGAAGAGTCATGAGGGTAGTTGAACTATCACAAAGGGGAATGTCAAGGGTCACCCCACCCTTTGCTATAAATAGTCCCTCATAACTCATTGTATAGGCTTTTAGTCAGCCAAGCTTCTACTAGGATTATCTTGAACAAGGCTTGGACAATATTATAATGCACCTTGGCTTCTCCACTACACGAAGCTAGTACATATCTTTGGAGGAGTAGGAGGATGTGGCTGTAATGTTTCATTGATGGGGCTAGCAGGTTTACATGGATGTATTGTATGATTGGAACTTACACTTTATATAATAAGAGCCAACACATTTTCATGCATATGTTGTTATTGTAGTTGGACTGCTCTAGTTTCCTTAATGATATATGTTGTTTAACTTATGTATTTGTGTATGAACTAATTCACATGCAGTTATATGAATCTTGTTGCAAATGTGTTATATATGTTGTTAATGTTGTCACCATCTGTGTCGAGTGCTTTGCGGGACACCAGACAAACCTTTCACATGAACCTTGCTATAACAACTGTTGCACTCGTTCAGACTGATCCGTGAGTGATGTACATGTTATCTTACCTTGTATGTTGTGATTACCGCATCTGAGTGGACTGCTCTGTTGGAATCTATGTATGTACTTTTGTGTTGTGTGTTCCTAGTCGAGTTGGGATTGATCCCTTTCAACCTAGAACTCACCTTCACCATTTTCTCTCCCCTATGTGTTAGAACCTTTCATACATCTTCCTTGACTCACTGTAGCAATCACACCCTTGCTACTAACAGAGTTATCTTACTTGCCTCTGTGTGACATCACAGTCAAGGCATTACATTACGACCCACTGTTTGGACTCCTACAACAAACAGTTTGAGGTCTAATTGGGACTTCTTATTGGGGAGATCCCCTTGACATGTTCGCAGTTCCAACACCGTCAACAATAGTATAATTTTTATTAAAAAATATAATAGTTTTGATTTCTAGTTTCATAGACTAAGAAAATAAGTACAATATTAAGTTATGATGCAAGTCACTCTGATACTTAAAATGAACTAAAATATATGATGGTTGAATTAAAAAACACAAATAGGATTGAAATAAGTTGTAAATGCAATTTTAAAATATGTATGGTAGACAACAAATAAGTTTTATTCAATTTTATTTCTTTTGAGATCATCTACAAGAGCTTAGTCATTACATGATATTTAAGTCATATGTATTGAAATTTAATATACCAATTTAAAAAATTAATTATATATGTTTCTATAATTTTATATATAATTGAATATGAACTTTCCTAAATTTACTTGGCTATCTCAAGGTTCAATTAAAAAACAAAAATGAAATTGAAATAAGATTTATTCAACTTTAATAGATGTCTTGTAAACAACAAATACATTTTATTCAATTTTATTTCTTTTGAGTTCATCTACAAGATCCTAGTCATAACATGATATGAGTATAATCTTACTATGATGCAGGTCACTTTGATACTTAAAATGAACTAAAATATATCATGTATCAAATTAATATTGAACATGGAAAGAATTACAAATATGCTTTATATTGGCTTGTATAAAGTGCCTTTTAGTGCAATCGACTTGCATGTTATTACAATGATTTTAAAAATAAATTATTTAAATTTAAAAGTCATCCATATTATAATTAAAAAAATCGATATATGGAAAATTTTGTGACCCACCCATATACCATTTCATGGTCAACTCTTTTAAGTATATTTCAAACAATTCCTTTTGTCAAAGTTCAATTAAAAAACACAAATAGGATTGGAATAAAATTTTGTTCAATTTTAAAATATGTATCATAAACAACAATTAAATTTTATTTCTTTTGAGGTCATCTACAAGAGCTTAGTCATAACATGATATAAGTACAATCTTACTATGATGCAAGTCACTTTGATACTTAAATTGAACTAAAATATATCATGTATCAATTTAATTTTGAGCGTAGAAAAAATTTCATGTATGCCTTCATATTAGCTGTTAAAAAGTGTCTTATCACTATATATACTATACTTATAGTAAATATATATAATAATGCGCATACATACATCCGATGGTTCAAATTTTTATGTATTTCAATCAATTTTTATCTCGATGGTTCAATTAAAAAACACAAATATGATTGAAATAATTTTATTCAATTTTAAAAGATCTCAAGTGTAAACAACAAATAAGTTTTATTCAATATTATTTCTTTTGAGATTATCTAAAAGAGATTTGTCATAACATGAAATAAGACAATCATATTGGAATTTAATATAGATCAAACAATAATATATGATAACATTTCTATAATTTTATACAATGTTATCAACTTTCTTAAATTTACTTAGCTATCCAAGTATTTCAATCAATTCCTTTGGTCGAAATACGTTTTATTGAATTTTTAAAAACTCAAATATGATTGAAATACGGTCCTATTAAATTAAAAACCATTCGAAAGATTGAAACTACAATATTTTTATTACTAATTTATATTTTTGAGGTTATTCTAGAGATCTGTCTAACATGATATTATATATTATTTATATATATATATATATATTATATAATATATTCTATATATATATATATATATTTAATATTATATTATATATATATATTATTATTATACTATATATAGATATAGATATATTCTATTTGTTGCACTTTTTGCAATCCAATATGAAGCATTAAAAGGAAAACATAAATAAGAAAACCTCAACAAAAGGCAATAAAAACCCTAGAGCAATAAGCCCTAATTAACAGGAGGTGATAGTCATTTTGCAAGCTTTGGTTTCTAATTGAATAAACCCTAATCAGTGGGAGGTGAGAGTCCTTTGCAAGCTGTGGTTTCCAACTGAGAGGGAGAGATGGTGTAGAGGCTGGCTTATTGCAAGTGCCGTAACTATGCGATGAAATCTAACCATACTAAGGTTCTAAAGACTCAAGGTACTCTGAAATACTGTCAACTTTTTCTAGATTCAATGTGTTTCTATTTAGTTATATGAAGGATTGACGACTCCTTAACTCTTTTATAGATTTTGTGCGAGTTTTAGTGTAGTTTATTGTTTATTGATGGCAGGTGGGAGGCTAATATATCAAATGACAAATAAGAGGGATAGTGGACTTAAATGTTCTGTTACAGGCAAGATAATTCATGGGGTAAGGGTTTCAATGCACTTTATGGTAGATTGGTTACAGTTTCATGGTAATCTATGAGCCTAAAATCTAATTGTAGTATTTTTTGGGAATGTCGTGATCTTATATGGATAACCATATATAGATTACTATGGAAGTGAGGTTGAAATTTTGTAAATCAGAAAAAAGCTAAAGTTTTTCTATGTAATGATTTGATAAAATGGTAAACCCTAAATAGTTTGGTTCTAGGGATTGTTTATAGGCTCCATCCAAAGTGTCACATATAAAATATGAAACCTTAAATTTAACAGGTTTGGCATGTCGTGAACTCTAATTTTAATCATATAATCTATGGGTGGATTGCAGATAACCATCTGAGGCTGATTGAGTAGAAGAAGTCAAGGCTTAGCAGGAATAGGAGAAGTGTTAACAAAGCCTATGTAGGTGTTTTATCTAGTTCAGTTGTCGGTGACTAGTAAAGTGTTAAATATTTTCCTAGTTCTTTTTAGTTATTAATGTCATATTTTTTTTAGCATCAACATTACAATGTTTAGCGTATGATATTCAATCTCTTTATCTCTCCATATAAACATATTATTGTTTATTTGGGTATTTTTAATCCATTTTGAATGCCTCTCTTTTGTTAGCAAATCAATCATGGGTTAGCACCGATCCCCTCTATTATAGGTTATTGTTTTAGGACTACTAGCAGTTAGGGTTTAAATGGTCCTTTTTTTTGTGAAATACATATTTTCCTTATTATGGTTGAAGTTTTTTAACTAACATACTGTATCTGATTCTTTATCATTTTCAAATTTCAGTGAAAATATTTCTATCTATCTAATATAAATGAACACTTGAGCCTTGTTTATTCATGGGAAACATGAGCGCTTAGATCCAAACACTTTTAGATCTGATTCAATTCAATTATTTGATGTTTTCTTCGAATTGATATGAAATAATATGTTTTTCCTTTATTTCCATAGGAAGAGAAAGGTAGGGATGACAAAATTTGAACCTGAATTACGACTTTCGCCCCATCTCCCTGTGCAACTGTATCTACAAAATCATTGCCAAATGCCTCCAACCCATCCTATCCAATCACATATCTTCTAAACAATTTTCCTTTCTCCAAGATAGATAGATACATGAAGCGGTTAGTATTACGCAAGAAGTGATGTACTCTATACAGACGAAGAAGATGAAAGGTATGATCTTAAAGGTAGATATCTCCAAAGCTTTTGATTAGGTAAGTTGGCTATACCTCAGAATGCTTCTAACTCATCTAGGCTTCCCTTATGAGTTTATAAAATGGATCATGTTCTGTATAACAAATATATCCTTTAGTTTCCTTGTCAATGGAGTGGCTTCACCTTTCTTCCACTTTGAAAGAGGTCTCAGGCAGGGGTTGTCCACTGCCCCCATTACTATTCTTACTTATCGTGGAGGGGCTCAGCAGACTCATTAAAGAAGAGCATAGAAGGGGACGACTTAAGGGAATCAGGATCATTGAAATATGCATTCTGACTCACTTACTCTTCGTGGATGATGTTTTGATCTTCCTCAATGGTGGTATTGGGGATTTGACTATCTTACAGAACACCTTCACCCTATTTCAAACTACTATAGGTATGGTCATCAATAATACTAAGTCCACCATTACATCCATTGGATGTTCCCCTCATGAGACTTAGTATGCACTCCACAGACTCACTTTCACCCTACTGCAGATGGAGGATGGCCTTAGATACCTAGGGTACAAGCTGAAACCCCATGGCTACAAGATAGAAGACTGGACATGGTTAATCTCCAAGATGGAAAGAATGCTCAACATCTGGTATCATAAGTACCTCTCTAGAGCAGGAAGACTTGTAATCATCAAATCTGTTCTTGAAGCCACCCCGGTATATTGGATGTCACTGGCGTGGATACCTAGAGGAATCCTCTCCAGAATCTAAAACCACTATTGTAGGTTCCTGTGGAAGGAAAATAGCCAAGGGAGAATTTTTGCCTCAGCCAATTGGGAGTCGCTTACTCTCCCCAAGAAATGAGGAGGTTGGGGTATTAAAAAGCTGGAAGACTTCTCCTCTACTATGGTGGCCAAGTTGGGCTGGCAATTGATCACATAAAATAGTCTCTGGACTAAGATGGCTTTTTCTAAATACATAGTCCCCTTGAACTTGATGGACTTGCTCAGACAACTAACCTGGAACAAAACAGGGATTTATGTTATCTCGAAATTTGTGTTAAATTCTATGTCTATCATTAGAGGAGGACTCACTTGGAGAATCCAAGCGAGCACATTAGTTCACATTGGTCTAGACCCTTGGATTGGGTGTGGTAATGCTCACAGGCTACTGGAAGAGCTCAAGCTCTATCTTGCCAACTCAGGTATCACTCATATCAACCACATTGCAGACATGGAATGTTCCACCATATTTTATCAGGGATGGAAAACTGCTCGCAACCTGCACATCCCACGGTGCAGGCAACAATATTGGACAGACTATATATCAACATTAACATAATCACATATCAGAATTGTAGAAGGGGGGGATGAGATTATCTTGGCACATGCTAAAAAGGGGATTTACTCCCCTAAGGAGGGATATCTCTATTTGGAAAATGTTCATAGACCATAGGCTATTGAACATTAGTGGAAATTCATGTGGAAACTAAAAGCGCTTCCCAGAACTAGATTATTCATGTGGTCAATTATAAAAAAAAAAGGCTCCCACGGGTGACAATTTTATCAAAAGAGCTCAGTATTGACCTTTTTGGTGTTGCTTATGTAAGAACAGTTTTGAATACACAAATCATCTCTTCCTCACCTTCCCAATCACAAAGGATCTCTGGAACTTTGTTCTCTCGACCATCCCGATCGAGTGCACTTGGCAGGGCTTGACAGTTATGGAAGCTTGGACCACATGGTGGACCTCCACAACCCCAACCAAGGCTAGAAACCTTCCTCTCCTCATTTGCTGAGCAATCTAGATTTCCCGTAACCGATGTATTTTTTAGGACACCGCTCCTCATTGGCCCTCCATCATTGCCCATCTTCTAGCAGACTACCACACCATTCTTGAAGACGATGATAATCCTCCCCCCATGTACATTGTCCCTGAAATCATCAATCATTCTCATCCCTGGGCATATTTTGATGGTTCAACACAGGAAGCTGGGTTTGGGGGCAGTGCCATTTTATATCTTTCAGAATCCCATCACTTCCAAATTCAAATGGGCTTGGGTAGGGGCACAAACAATTCTGCAGAACTGATTATTGTTAAATATCTCATACAATTTGATTTGGAAAAATAATGCAAGAATGTAAAAAAATTTGGGGACTCAAAAATTGTATGCAACTGGATTAACAAATCTACAAACTGTTTTGCTTACACATTGATACCCATTCTGGACGAGGCCCACAGACTCATCACGCATTTTGACTTATTTTTTTGTCGTCATATCTACAGGGAACACAACTCATCTGCTGACCTGTTATTCAAGGAAGCAGTGATCTGGCGTCGTGGCACATGGCTGATCTAAGAGTAGAGGGACGGTGCCCACTATCAATATTACCACTGTCCTTTCATATGTTTTACAGTTTAACTAGCTCAACAGGAGCCTGCTTCTTTTGAATATGTTAATAGTTTTTTCATAAATTATTTGATGTATATAAGATGATAGACATACTTACTCTCTGCGGAGAGAATTTTGATTACACTTTATCATGACATTTGTTGAAGGCAGTGCCTCCTTGCGTGGAGTGCACTATGCTATTTTTGTCTCTTTTTATCTTACTAGATAGGCTGTCAGCCTCACATACTGCATATGCGTATCACATCTACAACATGTAATTTTACTGTATTAATGAAAATTACAATTTTTCTAAAGGGAAAAAAAGATTTGAACCTAAAACATTTTGCACCCCAAAAAAACATTCTACCAAGATGTGTTACATCCCTTTTAATCATTTTTTAGACTCCTAAGGTCTGGCATCTTAATTTTATTTGCAATAATTGATTTGATCACACAAAAACACCCAATTCATTGGGATCTTTGTATCAAATCAAATCATTTGAAAAAAGGCAAATAGAAAGATCTCAATTTTTTATACAATATCTGATGCAATATAAATCCTCAAAGAACCCAATATTATTTCTAGGAAAATGATTTCTTTGAGATCCATTCCTATTTAAAGAGAAGTGCTTTGTGTTTTCACACTAAGAATTTTTTGTTTTCCCCTTTGTTTATCTTTTCACATCTTAATTTGAATCCATTTCTCACCGATGTAATCACCAAAGTAAAATGTATGGTAAATTCGTATGAAAATATTTAATACATTGTAACAAAATCACGTATTTGTTTTGTGGATCGATTTCATCTAAAGAGAGAAAATAAGTTGTCTGTAATTCGGTTCAAAATGAACTTACTTCACGATCTATATCTCTTTCTTTCTAGGGAAGGGAGAAGTGATCATAAAAAATGATCCAATGAAACATTCAATCAACAACCGAATAGGGAGTTCTAGCAACTCAATAAGATTGATTAGTTTCAGATAGGAAAGGTCCACTTTCCAAATCTCCATCAAATTTCAATACTAGAGTAGGTGATATATTCATAACCCAATGGGTCATGTTTACTTACTTCTCTATTTTTTCGAATTCTTTTGAAGACTGGTAATTTCAAATTACCAGGTATTCACAATACCTCTAATATGTTCAAAATTAATAAACATGGAGTAAAGCACCAATGTGAGCAGGTGTGTATGATGCAAAAGCGAGAATGTTGGCTTGAGTAATGCAAACATTGGTGAGAATCTAATAGCCCGAAAACCTAATGGTTCTTGTGAAAGGTTCATCCATGGACGGTTAGTCAGGGCCTAAGGTCAATCCAAATTGGGTAATTGATGGACAACCGGTGATTATTCATGTACTACATCTTATTGGTCTCGAGGGACACAGGAGGCTATGTTAGCCAGAAGATGGTTATCAGTTGAAGGACACAAGGTGACCCTTTTCAGGGGTAAGAAGGGGTAGAGTAAATGCCTAAAAAAGACATATTTTCCACATACCAAATCAATATAATATTTTAACTCTCCATATCCATTTCTCTCTTTCCTCCAGACTCTTGGCCTCAATACCAAATACAGGACAAATCCTTTAGAATTTAGCATTGGTTTTGTTCGGACCAATAGGAAAAGGTTCAATTTGGGAAAAACAATTGTCAACCTTTCTTCAATATATCCAATTCAAAAGAAAACAACTTTGATCAGTGCTTTAAAAATGGTTTCAGTTCAAATATGGATAAATTATAATTTTACTATTGACATAATCAAAAGTTTAAACAAATAAATTTTGAATATAATGGGTAAATTGTAATTATAAATATACAAAATCCAATAAAATAGTGACAAGGTAGATGTTTTCATTAAATTAACAACATAATTAAAGTTTTTGCTGGAAATGTCGTTACATATTTCAGGGTTGTTAAAAGTTTCATAACGAGAAGAATACCCTCATCTACATATTCTTGATTGTAAAATTTTCACAATTAATGTTTAGACTTAACATTTCGTAACAATCTCAAACGTTTGTGTTTAAAATTTAGTAATAAAGATCACACACTCATGAATACATATGTATGTATTAATTGATTAATTAATTAATTAATGATACGCACACTAACATTTATTTTTTATTTTTTTTAAATATTATTTTCACACAATGTCATTCATGCACAATAAACAAAAAATACGTGGTGATAATGTGAAAAAAAAGTGAGAGCAGTGGAATTGCCACCACGTGGTACTTGTTAATGGATTAAATTTTAGATCTTTTTTAATTCTAAATCATAGCACTAAAATGAAGACTTGGTTGGAACAAGAGTTACAAAAGGAGGAGGCCTTGGAAAGGCTCCAAGTAGTTATCCAAGCTCCTAAGGTGAATGGGCTATTATGGACAAGGTTTAAGCACGAGAATTCAAGGAATCATAAGGCCCATTATATTCACACCAAGGGCCAAGTGATGGCCTAGGCTTCAATGGTAGAGGTGTAAAGCCCTTAACCATGAAGACCATTTTTGTAAAGAAAAAAAATAATACTTTGGAGTTGCCTTTTTCATCAAGAGAAGGATCACATGAAGGAGGTCGCTCATTACAACCTCAACCTTCTTATGGAAAATTGAAAAAAGGAGGTGATGAGATGAGATTGAAGAATATACTTGAACCGTTACTCAAAAGAAGTAGAAAACTAATAAAGTTGGAGAAAGAAAAATAAGAAGACAAAGAGGTATTCATCAAAAAACACATAACTTGGTTTTAATTTCTATAATAAAAGATGCCATAATGTTTTGAGTTATTAGGACACAGATCCATGTTCTTTTTGTGAGAAGAAAGGTCATCAAGTGTCATCTGGCTAGTAGAAACAAGTCACATAATAAAATATGGATTAATTCTAAGTCTTATAATGGAAAGGAAACTTCTCTAATCTAATAATAAATTGAGAGGCACATGGAGAGAAGGAGAGTGATAGACAATCATTGTACAAATAATATGAACTTTTGAAACCATTACAAGTGGAATGAACATTAGGAAGTAAAGTGTTGGTGGCTTCATTTGGAGCTCCACTCTAGAAATTGCATAACAAAGAGGAGAAAATGGAAAGTGAATCCTAATATAGATGGAGAGCTACAAATATATTCAATTCAAGGAGAATAAGTTGGCCAAAGAGAGATAGCATCACAGATGATTTGCATCAATGTCGAAGAAAATAGCAAATGGATGCCAACCATCAAGGTAGTTGCATTACACCTCCTACCTACAATGAAAATTAAGGTAGAGCTAGTAGCTCAAGCCACAAAGTGGAGCCATGACTAGAGCTAGAGCTAGAGCCATGAACCAAAGCCAAAGTTATTAGGAGGAGCCAAAGTGAGTGCAATGTTCTAGACAAAAGGTGCATTGTTCCAAAATGGTTTCCTTGAGCTTTTGGAGATGAAGATGTATCTCAATGGTGAGGTGTGATCTGAAATGGATTTGAACGAAGAATGGTTATATGAATAAATCCCTATAAGATTAATCCAATATTTAATGAAGGTTAGTAAAATATGTTAAAGGAACTGCAATGTAAGGTGAACAAGACAAAAAATGAAAATCAAGAGCTAAATGAAAAGGGATAAATGAGTAGGTGAGAAGGTTGGGGAATGAGAAGTGAAGGGATATTACTATTAACCTTCCCTTATCCCTGGCTCTCTTTGTTTCTCTCCATTTATTTCATGATATTCATTCTCAATAGGTATTTTCTCAAGGAGTGGAGGTACTAAGAACAAGAACAACATTGTAACCAGAGATCTAATAAAATGAAAGACACTAAGCCCCATCTGAAGGACGTTTTCTCATTTGGATTTACAAATTAAAATATCTATGTTTATGCCATACTTGATTTTTATTGTTGTATAAAATCCATGTGAATCATAAGACGTTATTTTTTATGTTTCCGATGATGTTTGAAGTATCTTAATAATTTTTTGATGAAATGATAGCTTGAAATTTCATGTTGATGTACTCCTATGAAAATTTAGCATGAGAGGAGTTTAATGGATGCCTTCAATTGGCCCATATTATTGAATTGGTTAATCACAATATCTATATGATACTCATCATCCAATTCTTGTTTTAGTATGAGATCAATGGCTATTAGAATTTGTATGTTTCTCTGGTATCCATGGCTATTAGAATTTGCTTGTTACTCTAGTTTCTATTCTCGGATCTTATATTTAATAATTAGAGTTCCTTATTTGTTCAAAATTTATGGGGCATACCTGAGATATTTATTTATTGCTTGATTCACTTTACTCTTATGATTAGACGTTCTCACTTACCTAGTGAAATTCTTTCCTCCCATAGTCAACTGTTCATGAATTTGTGCCAATTTTCCCTTTGCTAGGTCAAATTTTTTATTTTGGGGGAATTTGTTGCTTCCCACAAGCCATAAATACTGCAAAAATATTTTATAATCACCTCAATCTTCAATATGGTTGACTACTCTCTCTGGATAGTGAATTTGTCATTGTAGATCAATTAAATTTCAAACCCGGGCCTTCTCCAAACTCACTTTTTCCTACAAAATGATTATTTCTCATTTTGTGGTTGGATCCCTACAAACACTTCAATATATTGACTTGAAGGAATAACAATAGAGAACCAACCGATTTTGTATTGTATATTACTACCAGTTATTAGTAATAAATTTTCAAGCACACCTAATTTCACCAATATCTCTTTTATGTTTAAACCATGGATTCGATGATAGATTGATGGATTTTGTGATGTTGTGAATTCACTCGATGATCAATAAAAGACACATAAAATATTAGAGGACTTATTTTAAAAAACTTATATTAGTCAACAATTTTTCATCACTCCAACTAAGGTTATCATCAGACAACACCATGATTGCACATGTTGAAATGAATGAATTGTTGAATTCAATCCACAACACAAAAAATGAAATGATCAAAATTAAAAAACACCCAATAGTGTAAGATCTTATTGTAATATGAGGTTTCTCTAGCTTTTGCCACAGGAGTGAATAAAGAACTCACAATAGTGGTGACTTGGACAAGTAAAGTCTAATTTGGTCAATGAAGATGGTAATTGTATGAGTTTCCTACCACGTCTAACTGAGGGGTGAAATATCTTGCTACCTATTTTTCATGTTTTCTGGAGCCTAACAAGTTATATGATAAGTCAATCTAAGAAGGAATTAACCAATCGATTATTTCATTCTAGTTAGAGCAGTGAAATTGAGTGGAAGGAATGAATTCGGTGTTCAGTTAATTGACATAACAAAAGTAGATTTCATATAAGACTATATCATAGGTGTGCAAGATCAAGCATTGAATTGTAGTGGTCCAAATATTAGAGGCCTTTGAAATTCTCAAAAAAAATTGTATGGTTCTATATCAATGCTAGTAAATTAAGGAAAAAGAAAAGACTATTCATGGGAGAGTGTTGATGGATAGTGGTCTTGACCTTTCACAATACATTGAGCATGGAATCTAGAACTCTGAAGACTCCATTGGCATAATAGATAACTACTGAAGAAAAGAACCAACCAATTAATTTGGAGCAAACCTTGTTGTTGCATGTTGAATTGATTATGAACAAAATCCCTACAACCATAAAAAAATTTCATAGAAGAGTAGACATCCTTGTATAGAGAAAAGGAAAAAGCCATAGTGGCCTTTTTGTAGACAAAGCACTCTACAAGCTTGAGAACAGAGCTTATAAGAAACTCCTATATTGTATCAATGTTGATGAAGTGAGTGGACTATGAGTTCCTTGTTTACAAATCATTTATTTTCATTTTTTGTTGGTTGACAAACATTTTTTTTAATGGTTGAAAACTAAAAAATACAAATCACCTAATTAAAAATTCATTTGATTACGATGTTGATCAAATTTTTGTTCCATCTTGTTTTGTACTATAAACAAGTTTTTCTTTGATATTTGGTGATCTAACTGGATATTAGTGGCCACCTGCCTATCCCACTTGGACCCCCACCATTGTTTCTTTGAATTTTTGAGTTTCCTTATTTGTAGCACAATTTACTATTTTTGGTAGTTTTTCGGGTCCTGAACTTCTAGAGCCGTTTTGAGGCCCTAAACGATGTCTTTTAGGAAAACTGGGATCAACATGGGACATAAGCCAATGTTGGTCATTCAAAAGTTTTATTGCTCAGATAGATCTTTCTAACGAGGTATTTTTCACATCAAATGGAGATCGTATGCCAAAGTTACGACCCCGGGAAGTTGATGTACCAATTTACCCAAACGGGGCCCTTAGTTTGGCGCTTCATCTCCTAGGGTTAGGTTTTTGGATGTTTATGGTTTTCAATTGTTTCTAAATAATAAATAGGCCTTTGAGCCTCATTGTAACATAGTTCAAAGGCATGTAGCTGCCACATCTCTTCTCAAAGATAAGCTACCATCGTTTGAGATAGTCTTATTTCTATTATGTTTGTAAGCATATTTCAATATTGGATATTAATGAAATGAAGTGTTATTTCTACTGCATCTTTGTATTTATGGTTATATCTGTAATTTGTTGCATTCCTATTTAAATCTGGATTAGTGGTATCAGCGCAGTCTACTCTTTCTCTGTTTTTCTTTGCATGTCCCCAACGAGGTTAGGATATAAGGAGTTAGGGCTCGATCTGGTTGAACCTTTGAAAGATCAATCTCGAAAACTCAGACGGCCACCCAATGGGGAATAAAATAAATATGATGGGGTAGGAGATCCTATCAAAATATTACTTAAGGAGGCCCTCGAGAAACAAAGGAATGTGATGATGGATAACTTTTCCCAGATCATTCAACGATTGCCACCGATAGCGCATCCACATCTAGTAGCCACTCTGGAGGCTCCACTCATTTTCAGGTATAATTAAACTTTGACATTACCATGTTTGAGGGCCAAAAAGATGCAGGCATCATAGATAAATGGTTAAATATGCTAGAAGGATATTTTTTTGTTCATGATTTTTCCAGTCGAGAAAAGATTACTTTTTCTCTTCTCAAAGTCGCCCCCCATGTCAAGGACTGGTGGGAATCCTATTGTGAGTAAAAGGTTAAAATTACGACCTCACTGTTTTTAGTCGCACCCACTTGAAATTCATTCTGGGATGCCATCAAGGAGTAGTACTACCCTGTCGGGAGCTATGAGAATAAATACATAAAGTGGACAACGTTGCGAGATGGAAGGGAATAATATGTGTCGGAGTTTCCCAATGTTTTTCATACCCTTCGCATGAAGTTGGGTATCAAGGATTCTAAGACACATTTGGTACTCAAGTACCGTGGCTGCCTACATAGGTACATCCAGGATGAGATGGAGTTCCTGGATATTTCCTCGCTCAGCACGGCGTACTAATACGCCGTCAAGATCAAGCAGAAGTTTAAACAAAAGAAGTGAGTCTTTGGATCTGCGAACATGAAGCAAAGGAAAGGTTCTGCCAAACCACAGAACAAAGGACAAATCCAAGGTGGGGAAGCCCAATACAACCCACCAAATATGCAAGCAAAGAACAACATCGTGAAGCCGAAGAAGGACACAGGAAAGTGGTGTGAGTTCCATAAGAGCTCCACTCACAATGCAAGTCAGTGTCGGGCCAAGCAGTCACTGGTGGCTGAGCTAAATGCTTCAGAATTAGATGTATGTTCTGACTCTAAGTCAAAACCCGACAAGGGGAATGACAAAGGGAAGCATATTATCGATACGAAGCCCAACACCACCATTGCCACCACGAAGATCCAAAAGGAGGAACTTGAAGATCCAGAGGAGGAGGGGTGCCTCTTCCACTCCTAGATGTGGGTAAAGGGTTCCCCACTATAGTTCATTGTCGATAGCAAGAGCCAAAAGAACCTCATTTCGGTAGAGGTAATGAAGTGGCTGGGCTTACCTACCACAACACACCTGCAACCATACACCATCAGGTGGCTTCACCAAGGACAGGATCTTCGTGTAAGCCAACAGTGTCTCCTTCCATATAGCATTAAGCCCTTCATGCATGAGGTATTATGTGACATTGCTCCCCTTGATGTTTGTGATGTATTATTAATCCAACCATACTTGTGGAAGCGACATGTTGTGTATGATTCAAGGCCTCACGTTGTTATTGTTACTTTGGGAAATAGGTTGTACAGGATATAGAGGTAGCACCACCTACCGCCATCTCTTTGGTTACTGCAAAATAATGCAGTAAGCTCATTTCCAAAATCAAGAAATTTGTTTTCTTGATGATACGCCCCTAGGGAAAGAAGAAGATAGTGGCCATGACCTCCAGACAGGGCCCCTTTGCATGACAACAATAGATGGACAAGGTCATGGAGGAGTACGAGGACATCTTCACCTCCCCCACACGGGTGCCTCTGCATTCTCAGGTCAAGCACTCCATTGATCTGACCTCAGGTGTGTCATTTCCCAATGGACCAATCTATCGGAGCTCCATTCTAGAGAATGAAAAAATCAAGAGGAACATTCAGGAGTTGATCCGACCGAGTTCATCACCCTATGGGAGCCTGATCATGTTGGTACAGAAGAAGGATGGGACTTGGAGACTCAGTATTGACTATCGGGCACTGAAAAATATCATTGTCCAAAATAGGTACGCAATCCCACAAATTGATGACCTTCTAGACCAACTCAAGGGGGAAAAATATTTCAGCAAGATCGACTTGAAGTCTGGATATCACCAGGTACCAATCGAACCCTTCGATGTGTGGAAGACTTCCTTCAAAGCCAAGGAGGGCCTTTTCAAATGGCTGTTTATGCCTTTCGGGTTGACAAATGCTCCTGCAACCTTCATGAGGCTGATGGATGACATCTTGTAGCCATTCACCAACTCATGTGTAGTGGTATAATTGGATGACATCCTGATCTTCAGCCAGAGTTGGGGAGAGAACCTCCACCACATATGAGAGGTTCTCCAAACACTGCGGCAACACAAACTATGTGGCAATTTGGAGAAATGCACTTTTGGTATGACCCAAGTTCAATATCTAGGATACATTATTGATGAGCGGGGGGTGCATGTGCATCCAGCCAAGATCCAAGTCATTCGGGATTGGCTAGCCCCAACCACTCTAACAGAGCTTTGCATCTTTCTAGGTCTTGCCAATTTCTACCGCAGGTTCGTGTTGGGATTCTCTCATATCACTTGGCCCTTGAATCAAGTCACCAAGGGAGGAGGGAAAGAAAAATTATTTTGGTATGAATCTCAACAGAAGGCATTTGTAGAGTTGAAACATCGCCTCTACTCCACACTAGTGCTCACATTACCAAACTTGCAACAACCATTTGAGATGGAAACATATGCCTCTGAATATGCTATTGGGGCATTCCTTACTCAACAGGGGCATCTAGTGGCATATCACAATGAGACACTTTCAGACACAGTCTGCAAGTATCCCACTTATGAAAAACATATGTATTCCATTGTGCAGGCATGCAGATAATGGAAGCATTAAATTTTGGGTAGGGAAACATTCGTCCACATAGACAACCAACCCCTACAGTTCATACAGATGCAAGGGAAGTTGTAGAATGATCACCATCAGAAGTGGTCCACATACCCGCAACAATTCCATTTGAATATCAAGTATAAGAAGAGAAGCATGAATAATGTTGTAGACTTCCTCAGCCGACCACCGATCATGGTGTTAACCACCGTGCTCAACTCTTGTGTTCCCTCAAGTGAGAATTCGAAGATGATTTGGGAAGCGCACTATAGTTGGGCCATTGGTCATTTTGAGGTCAAGAATATGGTGGCAGTACTGCAAAAATATTTCTATTGGCTGAATCTTCGAGAGGATGTCAGGAAGTACATCAGATCTTGCACTACCTGCGCCATTGCCAAATCGACCATCAAGAAGCAAGGCCTCTATACTCCATTGCCTACCCCTAATTGACCTTGGGAATCCACCTCCATGGATTACATGTCAAGCCTTCCTTCTACTAAGAATGGCAATGACTGTTTTTTTGTGGTCATCGACATATTCTCGAAGATGACCATTATGGAGGCCTGCAAAAACAATACCACAGTAGAAGCCATCACTAAACTCTTCTATGAATAAGTGTCGGTACTCTTTGGGATCCCATAGTCTATCATCTCAGATTGGGATAGCAGGTTCCTCAGTACATTTTGGTCCAGGATTTGGTCGATGATTGACACCAAGCTCACTAAGTCCACAACTTTCCATCCCTAAAATGATGGCCAAACAGAGGTTGTCAACAGGATGGTCGTACACATTTTGTGCATGTACAACTCAAAGAATCTACGCAAGTGGAATGAGAGCCTCCCCTATGTCTAGCACATCTATAACCAGGCTCTCCACAACTTGACTGGCCACAGTACTTTTGAGGTGGGTTTGGGATTCCAGCCACTATGTCCCATTGATATTGTCATACCATTTTCAGCTACTCAGGAATATTCGGCTCATGTCCAGTCCGAAGTTGATAAGACAAACAACTTCATTGAGAACATCCAGCATATCCACTAGTAGGTCCATGACATTCTAGAGAAATCAAATCCAATTACAAGCAATGACATGATCAACATTGGGTGCCACACAAGTTTCAGGTGGGTGACAAAATCTAGTTGCATTTGCAGAAGGAACGCCTTACCAGATCCTATCAGAAACTCAGAACCCTCTGATATGCTACTTACACCATTACCAAGGTTGTGGGAGACAATGCATTTGAGCTCAGAATTCCCCCATTCCTTGGCCTGCATCCAGTGTTCAATGTGGATCGTCTTCGACCATACTTCCCACTATTGCTAGACACATCAGACATTACAGAACAACTCACACCTATAGAGTTAAATCCATATTGCATGGAACAAGCCACAACTGATCGGATCATGGAAATGCAGATCAAGAACACCTGAAAACAAAGGTTCTAACTATATCAATTTTTCAAAGCAGGCCAACTCCTTCACTAGGGCAAGTGGCTCACCAAGGACCAAGTTCAACAGAAGTTTCCTCATCTCATGGAGGAACTCAACGCAATGGGAACCATTTCTTCCTAAGGAGGGAGGAATGATCTAGGTGGATATTGGTGGCCACCCGCCTATTCCACTTAAACCCCCACCATTTTTTCTTTTAGTTTTTCAGTTTCCTTATTTGTAACACAATTTACTATTTTTGGTAGTTTTTCAGGTCGTGAACTTCCGAAGCCATTTTGAGGCCCTAAGCAACGTTTTTTTGGGAAATATGGGACTAGTACAAGCCATAAACCAATGTTGGTCATTCAAAATTTGTATTCCTCGGATATATCTTTCTAACGAGGTATTGTGCATGTCAAATGGAGATCGTATGCCAAAGTTACAACCTCGGGAAGTTGTTGTACCAATTTACCCAAACAGGGTTTGTCGCTTTATCTCTTAGGGTTAGGTTTTCGGATGTTTAGGGTTTTCCATTGTTTCTCAATAATAAATAGGCCTTTGAGTCTCATTGTAACACAGTTCAAAGGCATGTAGCTGCCACATCTCTTCTCAGAGATTAGCTACCATCGCCTGAGCTAGTCTTATTTCCATTCAGTTTGTAAGCATATTTCAATATTGGATATTAATGAAATGAAGTGTTATTTCTACTTCATTTCAACTGCATCTTTGCATTTATGGTTATATCTGTAATTTGTTGCATTCCTATTTAAATCCGGATCAGTTGGAGAACCTATTGTTGTTGTTCTATTCGATCCTCCACTACTTGAACCTTAGCTTTCCCTCTCCCTCTCATTGATGATGTGATTAATGGAGGATAATACCCATAAAGTGTTATAATAAATGGAAATATTTTGGACAAAGTATGGAAGTGTTGTACCACCATTTTGTTAAGGGTAACAAACTTGACCTATTTTGTCTACTTATTACATGTAAAGAAACAAAGGTAACCTTCTAAAAACTTATGCACAATCTCGGTTGGTCCATTAGATTGAGGATTGTAAGATTAAATACAAACTGACTTTGTACTCAAACAAGAACATTGATTAGCTCATAAATTACCCATAAAAATTGAATATCTATCACTTTCAATAATCTTGGGGTTTCCCTATAAATATTTAACTATTTATATGAACGTTACAACATTGTACTTGTTTTCAAATGATGAGAAAAATAGAAAAAGTGGACATACTTCGTGAGTCAATACAACACAACCATAATGACATCCTTTGCTTTAAAATTTAGTAAACCTATAATAAAACTCTTTGATAAATCTTCTCAATATTGACTTGGTATAATAATGTTCTTCATTGTTGGAGAGAAACTTTTGAATATTCATTTTATGATCTCCCAAAAAAAATTATAATCTTTTTAGAAGAATATTTTTTTTTGGTGTATGGTAAAATTTTGATGCGTATTAAGTTGTTAGAAATCATGAATGTGTGTAGTTAAAAAATAACTATATATCTGAGGTGAATTTATTCAGTAAATTAGGGTCTTATTGTTGTTTTTTTTAGAGTTGTCATTTTTTTCAGAGCCGGAATATTGCCTGAATGGGAAATTTGGGCCCAGAGTAATCTCAAGTGGTGTACATGGTTGCTCCCGATAATGGACCGTGGAACTTGGCATATATAGTTGCTCTTGAGAATGGATTGTGGAACTTGTGGGGACTTAACCCCATAGGAAGCATTTGGACCTCAATAGACATACACAATTGCTTCCAAGAATAGACTGTGGGACTTGTGGGGACATAACCCCACTAGAATGGACAATAAGATTTATGGAGTCTTAATCCCATAGGGAGGGGTTGGGCAACCAGAATCAAGAATAGACCGCGGGACTTGTGGATACTAAACCCACAGTAATGGAAAACAAGACTTATGAAGACTTAACCCCATAGGTAGGGGTTGGACAACCACAACGGCGAGATTATTTTTCCCTAAGCATTGATGCCTAAGTTATACTTCCATTCAATCAGCTTGTCGGATGGAAATAGAAAAAGGTAAGGCATCAGTGTTTGTTGCTTTCCTTGAATGTAATTTCTTAATTTTACTCAATGAAACTCTAGTTTTTGTATTTATATTGAAGACTGTACATGGTTTCTCTTGGAAAAGAGTGCAGCTGTAATTTAATCCTCAAATCCCTGTAAAATTTTTGTAATTTAATTCTCAAATCCCTGTACAAATTTTGTAGGTATTGATCTTGTTTGTTTGTTTTATATGAAGAGAGTTACTAAAGGATGAAGAGGACATAATAGTTTTCGATAACTCTCACAAACCTCGTGATATGTTGCAAAGAATCCAGATCCATTTGCATCTGGCCTAGATGATCATCAACTACCGATGCCTCCAAATCAACAAAGAAAACGTACTCAAAATAACACTTGAAACTGCTCCCTTCTTGCTCTTCGTTCGTCACCAACATAGGGGGTTCTCATGCAGAGGGTGGGATTCGATATTTGTCACTTTTATGTTTCTCACAGTGAATATTGACAACACCTTGCACAAATCAGTCGTTCCCTCTTTCAGTGAGAAAGCCACAATCGTCTTTAACCCCGATACTGTAGAGGAAATTTTGTTAGGGTTCTTTTTGGTGAGAATAAGAAATATGGTGGTGTTGGAGGAATGATGTTTATGAGGATGTTGGTATTGGGTTGCTTAAAGACTCATCATTGATGGGAACCTATGATTTCCTCCAACTAACTTTCCTTCTAATTTTTCGGAGATAACATGATTAAATCAAGCACCATGGAATCATATGATCCCTCAATAGTTCCTTTAGAGTCTAAATTCACCTCCTGTGGCATTGATATGCCTTTAAGCCCTTTTCAATTGGTTTATCAGGCAGTTCATGCGTTTTCCAACCCTTCATCTTCTAATATTGATCGAGTGGATACGATCAATGATGATTATTCTCCTTTACCTTGGTTAGAACCATTTTCAATTCTTGAACCTTTAGATTATAGATTTTCAACTGACGAAGGCATCATGGAGGTCATGACTTTGAAGGAAATTCCATGGAACGATTACCATCATCATTCATCTTTTCTACCTAACCCTGATAAAATCGAGAATGATTTTTTGAATATTTTTTTGCCTGAGATTGTAGATAACTCAGAATGGCATTTAGAATGGCCCATTTCAGTTTTTCAAGTTGAATCTAAAAGGAATTTGGGTAATATATTTGAAACGATTTTCATATATATCTTAGTCAAAAAAAGAATTGTTGAAAATATTAACGTAGAAGCTTTATGATCATTTGAAGAGATTCAAATGTATAAATCTTTGTTTCAAGAATTCTGTGACATTTTTGCCTGGTCATTGAGGAAATGCCAAGAATCAATCCAAGCATTCTTGTACACAAGATAAAGACTTACTTAGATTCCAAACCTATCAAACAATGACGACGTCCTATGCACCCACAAAAATCTGTTGCGATTAAATTTGAGATCAAGAAACTGCTTAAAGAAGGTTTCATCTACCCAGTTCCCTTAACTGAATTGGTATCCAACATTGTACATGATATAGAGTATGTGTCGATTATAGGGACATTAACAAGGCTTTTCCAAAGAACAATTATCCCACTCCCTATATCGATCACATTATTGACGAATGTGCCGGAAATGAAATTCTTTCATTTATGGACAAATTTTCTAGCTACAATAAAATCAACATAATCCCTGTTGATCAACACAAAACTACATTCATATTCCCTTGGGGGACATTTTCCTATCAAAAACTCCCATTTGGTTTGAAGAATGTTGGTGAAACTTTTCAACAGGAAATGCCTTATTCATTTCATGATATAAAGCATATTGTGCAACCTTATTTGGATTAATTTTTAGCTCATTCACTGAGATGGGAAGACCATCCAATTCATTTGAGAGAAATCTTTATCAGATGTCGTCATTAAAATATCTTCTTGAATCCACATAAGTGTGTTTTCTGCATGCAATCTAATCGATTGCTAAGATTTTTCATTTCAAAGGAAGGCATTCGGGTTGATACCTTGAAGGTTGAGGATCTTCTGAATCTGCCTCCTCCTTCTAATATACACCAACTCCAAAGTTTGCAACGAAAGGAAAACTTTCTAGGTTGATTTATCTAGAACTATGGCAAGTTGACTAGAGGTTTTACTTGACTTTTAAGAAAGGGCATCTCATTTATATAGGATGAAGTGGCTCAAAAGGTCTCTGATGTAATTAAATATGTGTTGACCCATACACCGCTGTTGCATCCTCCCGATAATCATCGATACTACTTTTTATACTTAGCCGTATCTAATGTGACAATTGGCATGGTTCTAGTTTAGGAAGACGAATGGAATGAAGAGCATGTGATATATTACTTAAGTTGCAATTTGACCAAAATTGAAGCAAAATATGTGCATGTGGAGAAATTGCCTCTAGTAGTTGTTCAAGTTGTCCAACATTTTCATCACTACATTTTATTGCGCAAAATTATTGTGATTTCCAATTGTAACTCCATGATTTACATTCTTACCAGACAATTGCTGGGGGGGAAGTATTCCAAATGAATAGTTATCCTGTAGAATTCAATTTGGAATTTTTTAAATCCAAATCTAAGAAATTAGTGGTATTTGCTGAATTATTATGTGACTTTCCTAGCATTGAAACGGAAAACGTGGCAGAAGATTCTCTTCCAGAGGAATCTCTCTTTCTAATCAGTACATTAGAGCCATGGTATATATATCACCATTTATCTTCAGACCCACACATTTTGGCATGAATTGAGTCAAACTGATCATCGTCATATTCGGTTTCAGTCCCAGCAATACAATATTGTTGGTGATACACTTTATTATCATGGTGTTGATTCGATCTTCAGATGATGTTTAACTCACATGGAATATGAAAAGGAATTAAATGAATGCCATTATGGAGCCTGTGGCAATCATATGTCAGGGCTTTCCACTTCTCAAAATATCTTGCATGTAGGATATTTTTGGCCTTCTATGTTTAAATATTGTATCACTGCAGTCTGAAAATTCCATAATTGTCAAATTTATGATCGAAAAATGCGTGCACATCCAACTCCTCTTGACCCAATCATTGTTTTTGGTCCTTTCTCTGAATGAGGCATCAATTTCCTTCCATGTAACTCTCACTCGTCCAGGGGGCATGGGTACATTATCCTTGTAGTAGATTATTTTACAAGATGGGTCGAGGCAATGCCCACATATAAGGATGATGGTGAATCAAAATTATTTTTCGTGTTCAATCAAGTGATTGCTCGATTTGGAGTTCCACAAGCCATTGTCACAGACCATGGTAGTCATTTTGGGAACCATATGATGACTGATCTTACCATGAATCTAGGCCTGTGTCATGACAGTTCTACTCCATATCACTCACGGGAAAATGACAAGTGGAAGTCATTAACAAGGTATTAGCCACCATGATTAAATTGATTATTGTGACTCATAAATGATATTGGAATTTAATGCTTTATCCAGCCTTGTGGGCAACCCATACCACAACAAAAGCTTTGACAGGTTTTACTCCTTTCCAACTCATTTACAACATGGAAGCAATTCTACCGATTGAATGCAAGATATCATCTTTGAAACTGGCAATTGAATTATTACCATCCACTTATGCTGAATACGAATGTTTCCTGTACTTTTCACATCTCGATGAGACTTTTTGTGATGTTGCATTAGCTAGCGAGGCTTAAAAGAAATGTGTTAAAGCACAGTATGATCAAAATGTTAAACCTTGTTCGTATGTAGAAGGTGATTTAGTCTTGTTCTATGATCAAGAACGTGACAAGTTAAGCGTTGATAAATTTGAGCCCATGTAGCATGGCCATTATGTTCTAAAATGTGCACTAGTGAAAGGGACTTATCAACTAATTGATTATGATGGAATCCCTTTGGGAAAGCCCATAAATGGTCTTTACTAAAGAGATATTATGCTTATATTGTTCGATGAAAAATTTGTATGTTATTGTACTATAGTTTACGTGTGGTAGTTTTGGTAGATTTTTATGATTTTTCCACTACGTCTCCTGTTCATCTTGTGTTACACATGATTTGTAGATGTAAACATTCCCTCAGACTTACATTTTGTTGATGGCGCTAGTCGTAGTACTAGAAATTTGTCCTCCATAACCTGGGTCATTTGTTTGCCAACAAATGAGTTATGTTATATTCATGGGATATGCCTCAGTCAAACAATGAAAGATATTGAAGAATATATCACAGTGATTGAGCTATTATCTAATGCCATTTCATTTGGCATTCATCGATTCATCGTTAGGTTAGATTCATAGCTCATGGTATTACATTTGAATGGTGTTTATTCAATTAGAAGTGCTCCCATGTTAAGGATGTTTTTGCAAGTTTGTCTCTTGGAAAGAGAATTATATTATATTAAGTATAAACATATTCCGAGAAATTTAAACACATTAGCAGATGCAATAGCTAATTATGTGTTAAATTGGCACTTGTAAAACATTTGTAAAATAAATCAATGCAATATTCATTCATATATTGTACAAGATCAACAGAAATAGAAGTAGTAGTTTTCATTAGATAAAAGTCTATAAATAGTGTGGCTTTAAAAAAAAAAAAATCATACAAAGACATGAGGCCTTGTGGCCTTTATTTTCTGAACATGTCGATACATTATTATTTGGTAATTTAATTGAGTTTAAATTACTGCATAAATTATCAATCATGGCTTGTAAATTGATGAAGTTTATGTGCACCAGTTGTGCTAGGATTCTTTATTATGTGAGTAAATTTTCAAATTGAATTAGGATGTTTTCATGCACATGTTTTATCTAATAAATCGTCACTCTTGCAAGAAAGGAAAAAATCACACTAACATAAATAAAACTAAATTAAAGTGCAAAAGTAAATAGAAAAACCAAATCCAAATTCTCTTACATTTGCACAAAAGAAAACTAATCTAAAATTTTAGAAATAAAATATCACACCAGCACAATTAAATCTACTTCTCACTGATAGAAATGAAACTAATTTTAAGTACAAAAATAAAATATCACATTGGAAAATCTGAATCACATTTATAAAACCTTGGAAGAATTAAGCTCCTAATTGCAATTTAATGATTCGATGATTCTACACTTCAAAATTTACATGTGCACAATATATCCCTTTTTGATTTATTTCCTTCATCCTTCACACAACGAAATAATTAAATCTATAAAAAAAAATATTTAACAAACTCTGTTCTTACTATCATAAGCATTCACTAAAAATCAAAACTAAAAGACTAGCTGAGATAAACTAATGCTACAGAATTTTAGGATATAAAGTTGAAATACTAACTGAAGACAAAAATAAGGCCTTACAACTCCTAGAGGGGCCTCCCGTGAGTTTTAGGTACGCAAAAATTAATCAGAGACTAAACACGCATTAATACGCAAATGCACAGAGGAATAATCAAGCTCATTGTTTATAAATGCAAAAACTATTTCAACATAACAACTGATATGTCATCATCGTGCTGAGAGGTAGGTTTTATAACCTCCTTCAATACGTTGTTTAGATATTTTTACACCTATCCTACTCAACAAAAATTCTAGAAGTAACATAAGATAATATGAAATAGATATTTCTCATGATTTTCTATCAGAGACGAAAATCATTAGGCAAAATATCAGCTTCATCCTTATCATCGATCTTCTCGCTTGCCTGATTCATCTTTGGTTCCTTTTCCACTGGGTTGACCTGCTCATACGATACCCTTATCATTTTCTTGGATGAGTAATATAGGTGGATATAGTTATGTTGGTTATCAGCTACCTATCCATACATTCCTCTCCTCAACTAGTGTTTTGGAACCTAGAGATTCTTCAAGTAAGCTACAGAATCGATCATTAGCTGTAAAATTGATGCAATTTAGTAGCTTACAAAAATATTAAATCAAATAATAATGAAACTATGAAACTATGAATACAAAATGATTAAGTACATGCTTTTGCTAATAAACTTGCAAGTTGACACCTTATTGGGATTATTATTATAAAAAATGAATGGAATGGAGTGTATAGAGTTTAAGGACAGTGTAAAAAAGGAATAATTTTGGTCTTCAACATTCCGCCACACAAAATATATTGCATGTCCTCATCAACAAAATTTCAAAACTTGTGACCTAATTTATCACTGAGCTACCTCCTAAGCTTGAGCAAGAACATCTAAGTTAGTATTCTCTATTTTTCTATTTTTCTTCTGGTTTCCATCCTTGGTTTCTTCATTAAAATCCTACATTTCAAACCCCTGATTTTATTTTTGAGAAGTTTGTTTTTAGCCTTTAACTTCTTGTTTTTCTTATACCAGTGGCAAATATGTAAGATAATATTGTCATTTTAAGTCCTTTGAATGTCATTATCTACCTTCATTTCTTCATTTTCCCGCTTCATAAACTTGTTTAACATTTCTAGATCATAAATTTATTGTTTAAGAGCATTTTCAACTCTGGATTCTTCTAGAGGGATGAAATGAACTTATTCCCTTAGAATTTCTTCTTGATTTGAGGATAAATCAACATTTTTTTCTTGTGCTTTTTGTTTAAGATATTTTATATAGTCATAGATTTCTTGTTGAACAGGGTCAATTTCTGGGGTTTTCCTTGTTGGACTAGCAATTGGTGATGGTACCTTTTCTACTTCTTCTTCTTCTAAAACAACAAAATGTGGAGACTGTTTAATGGCCAATTTCATAAGTCATGTACTTCTTCTTGATGGTTTTTCAACAGTGAGAGATTGTGTTCTCTTACTTTTTTCTACTATGTTCCTTCCTTTGATGGACCTTCATGTGTATTGACAAATTTATTCTTCCTAAGACTCTCTAAAACATTTTCAAGAGGGGTTTCATCATCAAAATTGTTCTGTGTGTGCTCATCTTATGTAATTTCTTGTGCAGGTGTTTCATTTTGAATCTTAGGGTTTGATGGAAGTTTTGCAAGGCTTCTTCTTATTCCAAAACTGGACTCATCTCGCTTAGTTTCATTAAAGTGATTTCGAACCGGAAAATCCTTCTAACTATCCCCTTTACTCTTCAAATGGGCTTCAATTAAGATTTTTACTAATCCATGATGATACAGGGCACTGTCAATAGACTGAATTTTTCTTTGGATATTAGTGGCCATTTTTCTTAAACTACAAAGCAAGAAGTATAGAAAATTGATTTTGTTGCCATTAATAAAATACATCATCAACCGAGCATGGAAAAATAACATATTTCCAAACTTACCCTCACAGGTTATGAACTTCTGAATGATTAACAATAAATTTTTCGATTTATTTTTCAAATTTGTTACTGGAATTCCCTTCTTAAAAATGGATATGTCCATACCTGGGTTTTTCAAGAATATCTCCCAATCTTTCTATTTAATTTTGCGGTTTTTAAAACAACTTTCCCCATTTCTCGGCAATCTTGTAACTTCTGCCATGAACGATTCTATTAAGACTAGCATGATATCTCCAATTTCCACTTCTACCCCATCATATTCTTGAGCAAACGATTTTGTAACCTCCTTATCATGCCCATCAAACTTTTCAAAGAACTGTAACCACCATGCCTACTCTGGATAACCTTCAAGAAACTTGACTCCATTTGGCTTAGAATGCACAATAACTCCCATGGTGAGGAACCTTCATTCCGTAATTTCCATTTTTGACAGGATTAGGGAGTGTAGTAAGGATGGGAATGGAATTTAGGTAGCAGTTGAGGTGTCTTCGGCAAAGAATAATGAAACAGGTTTGAAGGAAGTGGGATATAATGTGAAGGAAATGGGATAGTGTATGGGAGAAATGGGATATATATGGATGAAGGTGAATGAAATTAAACAATAGAAAACTTTTAATGTCATTCTCATTTCATAATGATTATCAAAATTTTATGCATTGAATGGTGAAAACCAATATTATGTCATGACAAAGGTAATAATTACATAATATGGTGGAGGCAATGGTTATAATCATATATTTATATCATAACTCAATTTTATCCTTTATGATTTAACTAATATTTACATACCTTTCATTATGTCTTACTAATTTTCTCTTTTTGTAGGTTTCTCAGGTTGTTTAAGCTATGATCTCCATTCAGGTTTCTTTGGCCATGATCTTCATTTTCTTTGGGTATAATTTGTCAAGTCGGCTGCAAATTTCAAGAGAGATGTAGATTATTGACAATTTTGTAGCTATATTATTTCTGCAAAGAGGAATAAAATAAATCGGATAAGAGTAGGGAAATTAAAAGAAAATCTAGGCTGCCAAGAATTCTAGGTTTTCAACTTAGATTTTCTGTATAAACATGCCAACAATGTTTTTTCTCCCCATATGAAAATCTGGGTAGATCAACCTCGAAGAGGATTTTTTAAATCCCATCGGCCAAACTAGTAGGGCCTAATCCCAAGGGCGCCGAGGAGAATTGACCATGTGACCTCCTAATTGGCAAGGTACTTAACATCGGGGACTCGAATAGTTGAGCTAACCCTTGGGGAACATGCCAACAATGTCGGTTTTCATGTATATATATATACATATACATATATCTTCTTGAAAAACAAAGTAGAAGGCTGAATTGGAGAGGAAGAAGAATCTTCCTTAACCAACTTCAAATCAAGATTATCTTGCAAATTTCTTATGAAATCTTCCTTTGTTAATGGTTTATGATATATTCGTAATCTATGACCATTTACAAGGAAAGTTACTTTTTCTTCATCAATGGTTTTAATTTTGACTACTCCATTATAAAAGGTAGTTTCAATCTCATAAGGACCAAGCAATGAGTTTGAAATTTTCCTTGAAAATCCTTAAATTTAGAATAAAAAAGTAATGCTCAATGACCCGACTAGAACTTCCTATCTTTGATAAACTTATCATGCCATCTGGATCTTTTCTGTTGAACTCTGTTGGTTTTGTGAATAACATCTTGTCGAATCTGATCAAGTTCATTCAATTGCTCCATTCTTTGTTTTTGGACTTTTGATAGATCAAGACCCAATTTGAATTTTGTTTTGAAGGTATTTATTTGGAACTCAATAGGAAACATGACTTGCTTCCCGTAAACAAGTTCATAGGGAGTATGCCCTATTGTATTTCTCCATGTGGTACGATATGCCCATAAATCTTCTTGAAGCTTTTCTACCCAATCCCTTATATTCACATGTATAGTCTTGGTTAGAATTGCTTCAAGTACTTTATTAATAGCTTCAACTTGTCTGTTTTCTTAAGGATGGTATGGAGTGGATTTCTGATGTCTAATATTATATTCCCCCATTATCTTTTGCGCAACTTGGATGTAAATTGAGTACCTTGATCTGTAAAAATTTCCCTTGGGACACCAAAACGATTGAAAATATCCTAAAAAAGAAATGAAACTACAGGATTTTAAGTAGAAAAAGGAAGTCCTTTAGATTCTAACCATTTTGTAAATTAATCTATACAAACAAGAATGTACCTTTTTTGTCTTGATGGTGGATTGATTGGACCAACAAAATCTATAGCCCACTTTTCAAAGGGTTCAATAAGTACCTGAGGTTGTAGAGGCATCTCCTTTAAAAGAATAGGCTTTCCCATTCTCCGGTAACTATCACATCTCTTAACATATTCTTTGGCTAATAATATCCTAAGAGAAGGATTTTATAGGTAGTCCTTTTATAACAAAGTGTCCTCCACATGGTTCATCATGACAAGCCTTTAATATTTCTGGCACTTCATCTTCTTTGACACATCTTCCAATGATTAAATCAAGCCTTGTTTTGTATAATTCTCCATTTAGCCATGAATAAGATGCACTGTTCTAAATGAATTTCGTTTTCTACCGAGGAGACAAATATGAAGGTAACTTTTCTGTGGCCAAATAATTAGCAATATTTGCAAACCAAGGAGATTTAATAGATACTGCAAAAATATATTCATCAGGAAAATTATCTTCTACAGGAACATCCTTATTATCATTTTGGATTCTAGATAGGAATCAAAGACTGTATTCTCCTTTCCAAGTCTATCCAAAATAGTAATATTGAATTCTTGTAATAACAATAACCATCTTGTAACTCTACCATTAGTAGTTGATTTATTCATTAAATGTCAAATTACAGAATGATCTGTGTGAACAAAAGTTTCACAACCAGTTGTATAGTGTCGAAAATTATTAATGGCATGTACAACAACTAACAATTGCTTCTCTGTTACAGTATAATCTAACTCTTCAAGAGTCAAATTTTTACTTATGTAATAAATGGCATAAGTAGTCAAATATTTCTATTCCAGTACAACTCCTAAAGCTGTATCTAAGGCATCAGGTTAAATATGAAAAGGAAGACTCCAATTTGGTCCTCTTAAGATAGGTGCTTCAGAAATCTTTTCTTTCAATGTTTCAAAAGCTTTTTGGCAATAAAAATTCCAAATGAATTCACGGTCTTTTGTAATTAATATGAAAAGTGGAGAGGCTATCTTTGTGTACTTTTTCATGAATCTTTTGTAATAACTAGTAAAACCAAGAAAAATTCTAACATCTCTTTGACAAACAAGAAATGATAATTTAGAAATAACTTCTACTTTAGATGAATCCACTTTAATTCCATCTCCTGAAATGTGGTGGCCTAAAACAATTCCCTCAATGAACATCATAAAGCATTTTTCATGGATTAATGAGAGATTTGTTTCTTTACATCTAATGAGAAAATTTTCTAAATTTTCAAGAGCTTCATCAAAATAATTAACATAGACAGTAAAATCATCCATGTAAACTTCTACACAGTCATGAATTAGATCAGAAAAAATGCCTAGAACTACCCTTTGGAATGTTGCAAGTACATTACATAATCCAAAAGGAAGTACCCGGTAAGCATAGGTTCCCCATGGATAGGTAAAAGTTGTTTTGTCTTGATCTTCTGGAGCTACTTGGATTTGTTTATATCCACTAAAACCATCCAAATGAAAAATACTTTTTCCCTACCAATGTATCAGGGACTTCATCTATAAAAGGAAGTGGAAAATGATCTTTCAAGGTAGCTTTCTTCAATTCCCTATAATCAATGCATACTCTCCAGTTTCCCTTTTTCTTTGGAACAATCACTAATGTCGAGACCCACTCACTATCTGGCATTGGGTAAATCAAATTCACATTCAACATTTTTTGTAACTCCTCTTTAACAATTTCTCTTAAATTTGGATTCATCCTCCTTTGAGGTTGTCAAATTGGTTTAACATTTCTTCAATATAGATATGATGCATACAAGTATTAGGATCAATTCCTTTCATATCAATGTATTCCCATGCATAAGAAGAGGAATTTTCTTGTAACATCTTTATCAGTTCTTTATTTTGGTATTCTTCCAAATTATCATTAATGTTCAAAGTTTCCCTAGAAATATTGTTATTAAAGAACTGCCAAAATTTTCCATAGAATGTAAAGAAATTTGATGCGATGATAGATATTCAATATTGTATTGTTCTTGAAAATTTTGGTTTTTCTCACAATATGGGGAAGAATCATTATTATTCATTAGATTTAAAATTTGATATTCTTCATCTATTTGTGAACTAGAAAATATTGGTTGTATATCAAAACCTTCATTATCATCATCTATCCAAACTTAACTTTATACTTCTATTGTTGTTTTTGGAGGAGGATATAGTGTGAATTTCTTAGTAGATATTCCATCAAAGATAAACATATCACCAGATCTACAACTTATAAAAACATCAGTTGTAGCCAACCATGGTCTGCCTAGAATCAATGGATGTCCTCCTAATTATTCTTAGGAGTGAAAATCATAAAATCAACAAGATATTCCCAAGAATTTAAGGAGACAGATACATCTTCTAATACACCATCAAGTTTGATAATAGATCTATTTGCTAACTTTAGTAATGTTGGTGTGTATTGAAGATTAGAAAGTTTTAATTGATCCATAGTTTTTTTACTCATGATATTGATAGCTGCTCCTAAATCAATCAATGTGTTTGGAATATCGACACCATTAATATATGTTTTTACAATGGGACTACATGGATCTAGATATTTTTGAATTGTTGGTTTTCCCATCATAATATATGCAATTTTTCCAACTAACTGAATTTTTTTTAACTTCTTTTCTTTTTCTTCCTGGTTTTTTAATGCTGAACTCCCTAATTCTATTTACAAATATTGGTATTTCCCTTATAGATTGTAACAAAGTAATTTTTATGCAAACATTCTTCAATTCATCTAACATATCATATTCGGGCAACACAATTTATTTTTCTATTCCTTTGTCAATTTTTAGCCTTTCAAGAAAAGGTGGATTTTGAATAGAAACATAAGGTTTTTCTGCAATAGGAGTTTAGTTTATTTAGGTATCATGTATAAGGGTGCTCTCCTTCTGAGTAATTTCTTCTTGATTAAGGGATGTTTCTTTTTCAAGTTGTTCATCCTCTCAAGATTCCTGAATAACAACAAACAGTAACATTTTTCCAAAACTCTACCAGATCTAAGTTGGTCATTGTTTAGATCTAATGGAGCTATCATGCAAGATTGCAAATTTTGACCTTCTATATTGCAAACAACTGGGAAAATTTTAAGAACGACCCTAAATTTATATGTAAGAACCACCCTAAACTTATATATATAATACATTTCTCTGAATTATAAAATCTTGGCAAATCTTTCACAGAATAATAAAACATTATGAAGTCTTGGAGAATGTTTTGTTAAAGTATAAAACCATATATGATAATAGGAAAACATATTCATTAAACTGAAATATACTAACATAAATGTTTGGAAAAAAGAAACATAATTTTCTCTTCCTACAAACAATGTTGCAAGTTTCAATGGTCGTGTTTGTCAAGATTTTTACTATACACTTTCATATCCTTCTATCAATTTTAATAATATTCCACAACAAAGTTATTGTAGGCGTTGATATTGACCACCAGTTAGGTCAAGGTAGGAGAGATTAATCTTTTCTCTACCACTTTTGTCAAGCTATGAGAGATTAATGTTTGTACAAATTTTGTTTTACTTTTCTCCCAAATTTTGTTTCCTTGAGTGTTTCCATCACTACCTTGTTGATTCCATATCAAACCAATTTCTCAAATGCTAACCTAACTGTGATAAAGGAATCTCTTGCTTCTACAAATTTCCAGCCTCATTTTAAGGAGAAGTTGTTATATTTGCAGGGGAAATTTATAAACACTTTCATTCACTCTCCAAGTAGTTTTTAAGCCACCGACCTTTAGGTAGTTCATCCTTCCATATGATATTTGGTCATTACATTTTGTTCTTCAAGAAATATATAAGCTATGAAATTCATTATACCATTTCATGAAGTGTTGAATTGAGGGAATCCCATACCCATGAACCTTACATGTGGTCTTACGATGCAATCTTCTATTTTGAGTCATTGTGCTAAAGTCCCTCCCCTTCAAGGAGGCTTTATGAAAGTAGGAAAATGAAACGGGGCCCCCTTACTTACCGACCTTCCTTTCTCTTACCTGAATAGTTGTATCTTACCCAACCAACAAATGGTTCCTACCTTGAATTATGGAGTTTAATAGACCAACAATAAAAGATTTATGTAACGTTGGTCCCCACCACTTCAACACCTTATGGCCTGGCACGAATGAAGGCATGTTAAGGATTTCTTCATTAGTCTTCATAAAGATAATTTCAATTCATATTCATCATGGCTTCCGCTAACCACTCATGTAGGGTCACTTGGATTGGCAATTCAAATTGCTCATTAATGCTTCCCATCACTTGACCACCTTCAATCATATTCATTTCAACAATTTCATTTTGATTAGCATTTGTAAAATTTGTATGTGGTTTTTGTCATCAACAGCTACTATTTTTTCTTGAATTGCTCCATCATATTCTTAAGTAGCATTGTCATGTTCATCATCATTGCCTAATAGATGATAACATCCTTGAGGTAGAATCAACATGTTTATAACAACTTTTGCATCTTTATCACCAGGTATTTCAAAAACATTGCTACAAGCCTCATCACTGGTAAGAGCATCATAATTGACTAGCTAAAATCCATTGCACCTACATTCGACATTAATATTAGAAGGTGTCAAGGTCCTTCAATAAATATGCTAGCAATTTCAAATGTTTCAAACCTTTTTACCTCTTTCCATGGGTTATTTTCCATCCAATTTATTCTCTCAAACCTTAAATAATTCTTGAAAGGCCCAAACACACTTCTAGGGGTTGCAACTTATGAGTAATGTATAAGCAGTGCCAACACTATGTATGCCTATTGTGTTTGCCTCTGTGGTTTGTAAAACTATGTTGTTGTGATGGCCATAAAAAATTAACAAGTATATGTTTGTAATATAGACGCCTCCAGGTAAAAGGTGACAAAATGATATAGCCAAATCATAAAAAATTATTTAGTCATCCATGCATTAGTATGTGCAACTACGGATATTCCTTGCTCACAATTCTTGACATGGTTGTTCATATTTTTATTTCCCTAACACAAATATAGCCTATACATTGATAAACCAATGGTAATTGCACAACAAAATATAGTTATCCATGATATTGTTAGGAAACACTTTGGAACATTTTCACTCATTCTCTTGGCATTTATCCACATGCCACAATTCCTTCCAACTTGGAAAGGAAACTCGTCACAATTGCATATATATTTTGAAAATTGTATGAATGATCTTGTATGCCTTGGATAGAGTGTAATAGAAATTGGTCAGAATTGTAGGATGTAAATCCATAGCTTTGTCTCTTTTTAAGATTTCAATTTTTCATAATGCCAGCTCTTGATATATTTTCTTAACTCCTACACACCCTGATTTCCCCAAAATCCATCTTTGAATGGACTCAAAGTGGAGCAACGTTAACCTTAAGTTGTATCAACTCTAGGTCATGGCCAATTTCAAGTATCTCCTTACACCAATCAACTATTTTCTCCTTTTGTTCAATTAACACTGTAATGACCCCTTTTGTCTTCTTCCTTGCATGAGGTATTTAGCCAATAATCTATTTATTCTAGTGAGTGCCATATTTCGACACTGCAACTCTTATTAAGCATCCATTGAAGTCAACATCATCAATTTACTTTAGCATATCCTCTTTAGTTCGGCCTCTGTTAACACTAATATTCTTGGTTAAACTTGCACCTTGCACTATAATTCATGCAAAAGAACCACCTTCAATATCTACATCATATGCTCTTCAGCTTTTATATCTGTATGCTCTTCAAAACCTACCAAATTTAACTCCTCATTTGAGGAAGAGTTTTGTAGATGATCAACCCATTTCACTTGCATTCTTACCATCACAAGAGAAATGATATTTGCTCGTGCATGACAGTAAAACATTAAACAAACAAATATTGTAGAATAATAGAGGTTGATGCAGTGCATAACTGTTGACAATAATACTGAGAGGGGGGGTGAATCAGTATTATCTAATTCTTTTACCAAATCTTTCTTATTTATACTTTGAATTATTTTGCATACCAATACCATAAATAATGAGCATGAACAAGAAAATCAGACAGTCACATCAAAGAACACCAGATATAAGGTGGAAACCCAATGTGGGTGAAAACCACCTGCTGCAATATGTCTCTATCTTCTTTCAAATTAGAAACTCCTTTTACAATGGTCTTGTACTGGTGCAGTCCTTTACCAGTACGCAGGCTGCAACCTGCAGAGAGCTACAACTCTCTCATTTTCCAGTCTCTCCTGGAAGGGAGCTACAACCCCCTACTTCTTTTCAAGGACCACTTTTCATAAATTTTCAAACTGGATCCATATACATCAAATGATCATCAAGTACATGTAAATTATACAGTCAGCTGTAATAACCAGATCAACAATAACAGAACAGAACCCAGAACACCTTTCCAACAGAAAAAAATTCAACCAACAGAAGATCTTCTTAACACAGATACGCGGTTTTTCTTTTACTGGCTTGCGTTGCTACGCAGTTCACCTTCTGCTTCTCTGCGTATACCCGCAGATCTCCTTCTTCTGGATTGCGTGGCCACGCACTGCTCCTTTTACTGAACTGCATACAGTACGCACCCAACAATAGTATCGCGCCACGTACTTCTCAGAAAGTACGCACCCAGAAGAATAATCGCGCCGCGTACTTCTCAGAAAGTACGCACCCAGAAGAATAATCGCGTCGCGTGCTGCTACAGAAAGCACGCACCTGAAACACTGTTGCCCTGTGTACCTACGCACTGAGCCTTCGCCGCTTCTACGTACCCACGCACTGAACCTTCGGTGCCTCTGCGTACCCACGCACTGAACCTTCGGCGCTTCTGCGTACCTTGGACTAGGGCTGAAATAACCTCAGATACTCAGATATGAACTTGTGCTCAAGAGATCACCCTTCACCGATTCGTTTCTAACATCTCCTTTATAAATCAATCTTTTAAGAACCGAGAACCCAATAGATCAGATCTTAAGATATTCAAAGACACAAAAGATGCACTGGCCAAATGATCTTCTTTGCTTTATATAGGCAAGCTCTTCCTCAAATCAAGGATCATGGGGCTCAATAAAAATATTAAAATAAACAATACCGCCGGCCAAAACCATGATAACCCAATACTGTTGGCTAAATACCACTGAGAAACCCCACGGGTGGGCGCTTAACTGCCTTGGAATGTGTGTACTGGGGTACGCACCTCATGAATGGGTGACCCGCGTATTTGGACGCGATCCCTGCACGGTATAACTGCGGGTACGCACCTCCTAAATTGTTCTCCTGCGTACTTCTTTATTTTTCATCAAAAATGAGAGCCATGCCATGGGTGTTGCCATCAAGTACAACATCTGAAACATATAATCATACCAGAACCATAATGCCAACAATATCTTCATCAACAAGGATTTTCAAAAGGATCAGCAGATAGCAATCTTTATATAAAAATTGAAAATGAAAAATTGCTAATACTTGTTGTGTATGTAGATGATATTACCTTTGGCAGCAATGAAGAAGCTATGAGTCAAAGCTTTGCCTTGGTGATGCAGAAAGAATTCGAAATGTCTTTGCTTGGAGAACTGACATACTTTCTTGGATTGCAAATCCAACAAAATGAAGGCAGTATCTTCTTGTCTCAAACCAAGTACCTCAAGCATATTTTGAAGAAGTATGGCATGGAAGATTCAAAACCAGTATGCACCCCTATGGTTACAGGATGTAGTCTGAGTGCAAATGATGAATCAACAACAGTGCATCAACTAACCTATAGATCCATGATTAGAAGTCTACTTTATTTGACAGGTACCCGACCAGACATCATGCATGCAGTGGGAATAGTTGGAAGATTTCAGGAAAATCCTAAGGAAACTCATCTTCAGGAAGTAAAGAGAATTTTCAAGTATCTTCAAGGAACCAAAACTATGGCTTATGGTATCCTAGAGATACAGATCTCACTCTTCATGCTTATACAGATGCAGATTGGGCTGGAAGCATGGATGACAGAAAGAGCACAAGTGGTGGTGCATTCT
>APFE031407855.1:0-14872 GCA_000404065.3 Pinus taeda
AAGTCCTATATAATGAGTTAGTATATCTTTTTTGTAATATTAGTTTTTTTTATTAGTTGGTTGGATCTTTTTATTATAATTATATATATTCATGTTTGTATCTTATATGTATCAAGGAAAGCTAATTTCAGTTGGCATCTCATCTTCCACATTTGTTTTATTGTAGAAGGAGATTGCTTCTTTGAAAATGCTTCTCATTTATTCTTTTCCCAAATCTTTAAGTTTTGCAGTGATGTCTTTTTCTCTTTTTATGTTATTTTGGTGTTTTGATGCATAACTTTTGGTTTCATAGCATACAATTCTTACTAATGGAAAATTTTAGGGGCTAATATTCGCAAGCGGGCTAATTTTTCATGGATTTTCCAAAAAAAGATTCGCCAATTTCCATTCTTTTATAAAGATGAGTCGCCCAAATTTTATAGTATAAAGTTCTTTTACCTTAAAAATTGCCAAAATTATATAAAGACTATACATAAAAAAAAATATTATAAATTTGCGTGTTTTTGCAAAGATGTCAACAAACATTTTATAATTTGCAATTGGGGGACTAAAAAGATTAGCCGAGATTTCTAAACTTTAAGACAAATTTTCATCCTTAAAATTTTCCCTAAGATTCCTTAGGTTTGGCTCTTTCAATAAGTTCATCTTGATATTTTTTCTATAACTTTTGTTTTGAATAATTCATACTATGATTTTTTTGGGTACTAAGGAGATATATTGAAGTACCTTGGGTGAAAGTTTCAAGTTTCGGTTCACTCTACTTTAACTGATATTATCTATGGTAATTAGGATTTTTTACTAGTCTTAAAATTAGTCTCAAATGAGTCATCTTGGGAATTTTTTGTATAACTTACCTTTTCGGGCATTTTAAATAGTGATTTTTTGGGGAAACTAAAGAGACACTGAGAAGTACATGTGGTAAATTGTCTATGTTTTGGTTCACTCTACTTTTACAAATATAGGTTGTGGAAAATCGAGTTTTGAATTAGTCTTGAAACTAGTCTCAAACATATTTCCTTGGCAAAGCTTTTATATCTAAACTTATTAGGAGAATTTTGAAGAAAAAATTAACTTCAAAATAAAAAATGTACTAACAAAATCAACTTTAAAAGAACCAATAGGAATCAAGATGATGATTTCATAACCAACGCTTAAATATTTTTAGAGGGAAAAGAAGAAAAATATATATATTTTGTAATTGTATTTTTGACTTATCTCCTTATAAGTTTACTCAAATTTAAAGTGTGGGTACTCATTAGATGTAGAATTAGATTATGTATCCAATGAGTACCAACTCTGCACATTTCTAAATAACTTTACAGTAAAAGAAAAATGAAAATACATGAAAATTTCAAAAAACACTTTCAGGAGCTACAAATTCACATATTTTTCCTACATAATTACTCCTTTTTGTTTCTAGTTTGTATTCCTTTTTTCTTCTAAATATATACAATCTATCCTTCTATGACCTTAGTTCAAGGTATATTTACTTTGAATACTTCTCTTAATTTTCTATTTTAGATTGAAATTTAGGTATGTTATAGAGTTATTAAAGTCTAGGGACATGTGTTTAATAAATGGACATGTGTTTTGAAGCCACTCGATTATAATACAATTACAAATTTTAAAGGATGAAAAATTTGCAAACTACAATAGAATTATCTTATTTTTAGATTTTTGGAAATTGTTTCCCGACTCTCTTGATATTTTCAAGGACCTACCAAACATTTTCATATGTAATATAGATGTTATGCTTGAAAAATTAGCTAGAACTAACTTGCTCTTCTTTACCAAACATCCATTGGACCTACAAAAGTTATTTAGTGAAACAAATTTGACAGACATAATATTCACCTATTTTGCACAATGAGCCATGTGGAACGAAGCAATATACTTATCAAGGAGGTACATGTGACCAAGCAGTGAGAATATAGGGACAGTATAAAAAAAATTAGTATACAATTAAACAACCAGTTCGAAGATCCCTTTTGTGTGGCTTCGATGTGTAATGACATTTATGATGCCAAAATTCCATACACAACAAATGTATGATCAATGTTATGATTCCAAAAAGCCATACATGACAACTTATGTATAATCAAATTTCTCATGTGAAATGCCAGAATAGTCATCTTTTTCCATTCTCTATAACTACAATATATCTAATGTATTAATTTCATAGTTGGTTTAGTTCTAAGGGAAGGGAGAGTCACTAACATGTTGAACGATGAACCATTTCCTATTTTATCAATATGAGCTTCAGTGGGTCAAAAAGTAGAAATTGAATATAGAAGAGTTGTGTGTGTGCTCTATAAAGTGTCTTGTTCTCTATAAAGTGTTACATTGTTTTAATATAAAGAAGAGGTGGTTGCGCATGATTGAGATTACTGAATGAACTTGTGTTGGTGACTTTTTAGGAATAGAACACAAACCGACCTTGGGAAAGTCCCACTCAAGTTAAGGCTCTGTGCTTATTATTGTTTTATTTGGGTAGTGATAGTAGAGGTTAATAGTAATTCATCACATTTCGTGTTATTCTTAGATGCCTTTCTTTTGTTAAATATTACATTGAATCTTGTAGTTGTAATTTGATATATCATACATAATTTAAATTGGTAGGTTCTTGTAATTTTATTTATGTCATGCCTCGCTTTTAAAAGATTTCATTTAGGTGATTGTTCTTGTAGTTGTTCCTACAAAATCGAGATGCTACCAATTTTTTGTAGTAAGTTTTATAGAATCTGCATGTTGCAGAATTGCTTGACTCTCATCTAATAAGTGAAACAAATTTGAATATCCAAGGTATAAAACTTGGATGTGTTAGGCACCACTTAGTTGAGCCTTAGACTAATACATCAGGATTGTCTTCCATGTAGACTCTATGTCACAATACATTTTCCTTTCAACAACATAGGTCACTTAGGAAAATAGTAAAGAACCTTCTCCTCATGTATATTGCACAGACTTCCTTCAAAGTATAACAAATCCCGGGTTTCCAAAATAAATTATTAGTGTTCTATTAGGAACTCCTTTTAAAATAGGAAGTATATAATTACACCATCATTTTTTGTGTGTTTTCCAAGGAGGTACTCAATACAATTAAGATTCAGTATCTTGTTAAAATAGAAAGATACTTGGACTAGAAGTGATCAAAGGGAATTGTCAACTACCCCTCTTAGTAACCTATGTTGTTTTTATCTTGTATGTTAGAGAACTATAGATGCATCAAAATCACAAATAGAAATTCCTAGAAACACTCTATGGTGCACTAGGAGCCACCCATATTAACATCTTGGAAAGTAGAAAAGGGGAAGGAATTACTTCAAGAGCCACTAGAGCTCAACCAAAGAAAACCCATAGTACCATAGGGAAATCTTCTAAGGAAGAACCAACATCGAAGGGAAAGTTCCACCAATTGAGGAACCTAAAAGTTTTGAAGGTTCCAACAAGGTTCAACAGCTTCAACATTCGAGTGAATTCAAATTTTGGAATAGAACATTGATAGGAATGGAGGATGGCTAGAACAAAAAAAAAAGAGCCTATAACATTCAAATTCCCTATCCAAGACCACGATGGATGGTTCAAATGAAAATTATTCCTATTTTTTCTCTTCCAAACTTTTGTGGTCTCACCAGTCAAGACCTTGATTCCTTCTTGTTTGAGTTGGATGTACTTTTTCATAACTATGACTACTCCATGGATGCAAAAAAAAAAAAAATTGTTTCCCACTACCTTAATGAATGAAACTCTCCATTGGTTTATGGGACTTGGAGGAAACTCTATTCAAACATGGGATGAGATGAAGAAGAAATTCTTAAAGAATTATCAAGACTATTGTAAGGTTTGAGATATTAAAGAAGAAATATTCAAAATCTCAAAATAAGATGATGAAATCCTAGAATATTACATAGACATATTTCAATACAAACTATAGAGGATGAAACATAACACATTAGATCAATAAACTATATGTATTCTCCTCCTCAAGGGAATAAAAGAATATTGTATTAACACATTAAACCTTATGGAAATAGGGGATGTTTCCCAATTAATACATGAGGAGATATATGACTTATGTAAATTTTATTCTCAAAGAAGATCTAAATATGGAAAGAATTCTTAGGATACACTCTCTAGAACCAAAATATCATCTAGGATAGGTGTAAACAAATCTAAACTAGGAAACTTGTTAGAAGACTTTAAAATTGACATCCTTAGTACACTTAGTTCCTAGTTAGACACCTTGAAAGAAAAGAAGAAGAGGGAGGAAGTTGGCTCTAGCCATATTTTGTTCCAAGTGTTGAAAAAAATATCTCCTTCAAGAATTCCTTCCAAATGGTGTTGAGATGTGTAGCATTTGTAAATAGAAACATGCCACTCAATATTTTTCCTTTTCTATTGGGGCTTAAAAACATTCTCACCCTATTTCCCATTGAAGACCTAGAAAAAGCTCCATATCCAATCAGTGGCCGACTAGATTAAAAATCGATATGGTCGCTGGTTATAAACTAAAGTTGTAATTTGGGAAATAGTTTAATTTTCCTGCACACCACTGGGTTAAGTCTATAAGCGAGTCAATAGTCCACTTCCTGTTGCATCAATATATATATGTTCAATGCCTGTTGCATTAATATATATATGTTCAATGCCTGTTGCATCAATATATGTTCAATGCCTGTCAGATCTTCATTATTCCATGGTGCAGGCAAGGGGACGATGATTGAGCTTTGTTCCATTGGAACAATACAGTGCCCAAGGGAGCCAAGAGCATAGAAGATCACATGGAAACCATTCCATCGCATGCCCATTGGAAAATGCTTTGTATAGTTGGTGTCATGGCATTTCAAATGCTTCGTATAGTTAATGTCATGGCATTCATACAAGTGTGGGAATTGTGGGAATTTGAATAGTTAATATTAAGTCGCTCATACAAATGTAATACATGCAGATTGAGGTCATAGCTGACACACTTCCTGATCCACCCTCGCCACAAGTAGAAAACATAATCGAAATTCAATGTTCGGTGTTAAGAGCACTTTGTTCATGCTTATACGATCTAACATCTACATACTCCATCATCACAGGCTTATGGTTCAGTTGTAACTAAGAGCTTTAGTTAATTGTGGTATCGACAAATAAAAACCCATAGATAGAAAATTTGGTATAATGTGAGAGATCGAGGGAAGGATTTGATTGGATTGGAGGGGCTCTTTTTTTCACATGAGTTTGAGAATGCACCCTTATTATTTATTAAAAACTAGTGGCCTTTATGGTTTACAGAATGTCGTTTCTCTGTCCTTGAATAGTGTCATTATCTAAGAGCTCCACACCTGACAGAAGCCATCCTAGGTTTCAAAGTTCCTATCCTATCCAATATAGAAAATCCCCTCAGTGTTGTCATTTTTTCTTGCATGGATTAGTGTTCAGTAAGCTCGTCCCAACATAAATGAGTGAAGCCTAGAAGCCTCCCTCATGTATAGAGCCAAGTGTCGCTGATCCAGATATCTAAAGAAGATGGAGAGTGATTTATAGCCTTGACTGGAGGGAGGGACCTAACTAAATTGTTCGAAAGTTTGGAAGGGACCCATACTTCATTAATGAGGGAGGCAGCAGGGTGCTTCGAGGAGCTACTGGGCCCTAAACTCCCATTTGATGGAGTTGTTTCAAAATGAGTCAATTGCCAGAACTGATGGAATGGTCATCTAAGTGCTATGCTTCTTCCTCTGCGGGTGAATTTGCTTCTTTATCTTGTGGATATGTGTTAAATCACTTAACTGATTCAACTATATGTAATTTCAAATAAACATGAACAACAAGGGCTTAAATATACTCATGTAAAACGATCGATCTTACCTACACACACACACCATTGATAGCAGACACCTAGTTCCCTAGCCCCCAAGCATTCGAAAGAACCAAGTTGTGTGAGCCATTACTCACTTACCCCCAAGCAATAAATAGTTAGGTGGAAGCTACAAATTAAATAGTCCCAGCAAAGTCAAAGTTGTCTAACCCAAACCTTACTTATTCACTAATTCACTGTGACTAACCCTCACCCTAAGCCATCACTCAAGCAAGCAAGCTGATATCTTTCTTAGCCGAAGAGAGCAGATCATCTTGCAGGTCTCAATGTGTGGTTTGTCTACTTCCATCTTTTAGTTCTAGGATTCGAGTTCAATTAAAGCAGTTGAAGGAAAGGAGCCAAGGGAAAGAGACAATTAGGAGGTTGTGCTTGAAAAAATAGAAACAAAAATAGTTGACAACACCCGATAAAATGTCCCTCATTCACAACCGATCAGTGTAGTCAAGTAGCATGCTCCTAAAATACATTATTGGGCTAGTTTAGATGGAGCAGTTAATGGGATGGTTTAGGTGGACTAGTTTACATGCTCAACGTATAGTTGAGCTTGTCGAGCGACTATGACGACCTGCTATCGGAAATTACTCCTGCAATAACAAGTCTTTAGTCGACCCGTTGTGGCAATTACTCCCGTAATAACAAGTCTTTGGTGGCAGGGACTTGTTGCGTGTACAACTTTCCTTGTTTATCTTGCAAAGCAAGAGGTATAATTCATTACTTTTACATTAATAGGATTTCATGGTATAGAGGATTGATATATTTGATTAGTTAGTGATCAAGACAAATGGAACTTTCGGGTTAATAATTAATGTAGTCAACTTGATTCTAAGGTTAAATGGATTATTCATTCTCATCTATTGTGATTGCAAAGAATTATCAATATTGATGTATTTGATCATTTCATTATTTACATGATTGTTTAAATGTTTTTTTTGGTCATATTTTATGATAAAAATTTAGTTCAAAATGATTGGAATTGTAAATTTGAGATATTGAATTTGTACAATCTAAGTGTCTTAATATTTTATAGGGAGTGAATTTATCTATGCATTCAAAACTACATCTTAAGTAATATAAAATTGTAATCTCACAAAAAATTATATAGCGGAATTCCAGTGAAATTACCAAAATGTAAAACATTTAGACTCCGCCATTATTTTGTTAGGGTAGTTAGGGTAAACTTGACTTGGTCGGAGTCAATTTACTTTTGGTGATTTATCAACTTGAGGATTTGGTAACCCATGGTTTTTCCCATGGTATTTTAATGTAATATGGGTTATTTAAAGGCATAGGACTACAATGTTAACTCCCTTTAGGCCACTATGAGAGCATGGTAAAAGGGAGGAGGATATTCTAAAAATTCCAAAGAGTTTGCTAATGATATAGTAAAAGACATGGACATTTCTCCCTGGACTTAGTCCATATTGGGTAAACCACGTAAATTTTGTTTCCTATTATTTGTCATGGTTTTTGTTTATTTGTGTACCTATTATATTTTAATCTTTCTCTCCCTTTTATAAAAACTAGTATCAAAACTAGCACCTGATCTGAAGTAGTTAGAGTGTGAGAGAGGTACACGAGTGTGAGCTGTGATGCGATATATCAGAACATACAAAATTTGTTAGAAGCATTGTGAAATTTAGGATCTGTTAGAGGAGGCCATTTGTGTGATATATGGTACTCTCACACCATTGTGGTCACATATATGGATGTGCACTAGGACTTCTAGTGGTGTTTTAGAAATTTTGGATGTGGATATGAGTGATGGGAGTTATCCCATATATGTTGGAGAACTAGTAGATCTACTTTGAAGCCATGAGAAAGGATATAGGGTTCTTGTAGTAACAATTGCAACTGTTGGACCTCTTAAATGTATTTGTGACACTAAGGTGACCATGTTACAACAACGAACACACAAAGTGATCATATTAGATTAGAAGTGGGATCTTAAAATTGATGGAGCCAAAACAATATGTGAGCTATTATTGATCCAATAAATGACATCTGGAATGGCTGGATCAAGGTTGAATTGTGGATGAGCATGGAAATAAGAAGAAGGTTAGGAAGGTTGTGTAAGTGTAGAGTAAGGAAAAAGTTGGCTAAAAGCATTGTTCCTTATTTTCGATAACATTGTGATTTGCACTTTTGGTTTAATGTTAGAGGGGTGTGTTTTTGTCTACGTTTATGGGAAGCAATGTCCTTAAAATGTGACAATCACTAAAGTGGCTCCACTAGTTAAATGAGGTCCAGGAGCATCTGACCTTGGTAAGAAAGAAAATTAAGAGGATACATTTTGGTTGGGCATCGTGGCATGGTCAAGAAGGTTGTAGGCCTCAGGGATGCCATTGTTTTGTGCTGACAATTAATGAGATTGTTGAATGATGGATGGATCTATGTAAGATTATATTTGAGAGTTGGGCCAAGTAGAGATCGCATGGATCTAGCAAGCACAAATATGTTCGAAGGCCATGTCAAGATGAGAAGAGCATAATGGATGCACAATGGAAAGGTGCTCAAAAGCATGGGTAGTGAGAGAAAGGTTAGGTAGCTACATGGATGGAGAACGTAGATGGATTTGATGGTGTCAAGGTTTGGTGAAGGAGCTAGCATGTTATCAAGAGTCATAGTAGTGCTTGAACACCCTAGACTATTTATTCCAAGTTATAAAACCTAGACATAGTTAGGAAGTATTCCCCAAGGTTGTTATAAGACCTGATTTAGGCATACATATTGTAGCATGATAACATATGATGTCATCCCTCTCATGCATAAAGAGTATGGAGATTCAAGTTGTAGAATGAACCACCTAAATAGGTATGAGGGTGACAACTACACTCATATACTAGCTTGAGGTTAGGTTGTTGTAAGACATGTTATTCAGGCATAAATGTTGTAGTGTGGTGGTGCATGGAATTGTGTACAATTAAGTTGTGGAATGGGAAAATTGAATAGGTAGAGGGTGGCAGGTATACTCATATGTTAGCTTGAGGGGCGAAATTTGAGATATCAAGATGAGAGATGGTTGACGAACCATGTATCCTAGAGGATGGTAACTATTTTACACAAAATTCAACAAAGATATTTGGACCAAGCTCATCACCCCAAGTTAAGTTTAGTGGGAGGAGAGGGAGATTTTTAGAATAATTAGGGTAAACTTGACTCAATCAAAATCAATTTATTGTTCACTGTTTATGAGCTCCAGATTTCCCTAACTCATAATATTCTAATGTAATATAACATATTTAAAGGTATAATGAGTAAATTCTCGATCGCGCGGATATCCCGACCAGGGCCCGACCCTTCGCTCTCAAGCTAGGGTTCATCTTCTGCTGCGCCGCCCAGGCTATTGCGCCTCTGCGCACAGCCCTGCCCCTCCCTCTGCAGTCAGATGGAGGCTCCTGAGAGCTCTGCCCCCCTGCGGATCCGCCCCCCGAAGTCACAACGTTCAGAAACTTGATTGCGAATGGGACAAATAGGACTCCTTCCGTGACACAACAGAAATTCATCAAAAGACTGGATTCGATTCCCTCTGTTGCCCTACCAGAGGAGGACACCTGTAAAGCGGCTCTGAACTTGGTAGAAAAAGGCCTCATAGGCTAGTTTACAGGCCTGTGGCCCTCTCCCAAATCCATGGAGGACTGGACCCAAAGAAACTGGACACCTCTGATAAAAAACGGAGTGAAGAGCTATTTTGTGGGCAAAGGGTACTTCGTCTTTGTATTTGAAAACACGGAAGACAGAAGCTTAATATTCAGAAATGGCCCCTAATTCATGGGGCCGCAGGGACTGTATTTAAATCAATGGAATCCAGATTTTGATCCCTCTCAAGACGTCCCATCTGCTGTGCCAGTGTGGGTAAGACTCCCTCATCTGCCCCTTCATTACTGGAATCAAAAATCGTTTCAGACTATTGGGAACGCATTAGGCAAATATATAGACCAGGCTGTAAGAAGAGACCAATATTCTTGTGCGCGTATCTGTGTCGAAGTGGACCTTGAAGAAGGATTACCTGAAGCGATCAAGCTCACGGTGGCAGGATGGATGCACATCCAAGAGCTCGATTATGAGCAGCTCCCCTTTAAATGCAGACACTGTCACGGCTACGGTCACTTTGCCAAGCATTGTAAGAAGAAAGCAGAGGCCCAGGCAAAAAAACAGAATGGAGATCAATAGACCCTAGTCCAGAGAGCAGCCCAAGCAAAGAAAGACGCAGGAAAAAGCGCAGCAACAGGAGACAGGAACAACGCCACCCCAACTCAGGAAACAGGAGAAAATGCAAAAGGAACTGAGGAGGCGCAACCCGATCCACCGATCAAAGACCAGGAAAAAGAGAACCTTGAGGAAACCCCCCTTGAAAGCAAAGAGGGAGGGAGCGACATCCACATCGAAGCCACCCAAGGCAGCCCCTCAAGTCCCACTTATGCAGAAATCATAAAGAAAAAGCCAGTTGAAAGCTCTGAGTCCTCAGAGGAAGAACTCTTTGAGAGACCACTAAAAAGACCCGGAAGGAAATCCCGCAAGGAAAAAAGAGAAGAAGAAGCAGAAAGGCTCAAAACCCAAGGGAGCCAATCCACGATAGAAATGACAATCGGAAGAAGTAACAGGCCCAGGTCATCCAAGGGCGGCTCCACCCCAATCATAGGTAAGTAATGAAGCTAGTCTCTTGGAATTGCAGAGGACTAGGGAACCCCGCAAAAATAGAAGCAGTCAAGGACCTCTTAAAATCGGAACCTACTGACATCCTCATGCTCCAAGAGACTAAGATAGCAGGACAAGCCATGCTAGAAACCAGCAAATCAAAATGGAAGAAAAGTTCAGGCATAGCTGTCAGCGCTCGGGGCTCCTCGGGAGGCCTGGCAACTCTCTGGAATGAAGAACAATTTCAACTGATCAACACCCACGAGACCCTGCATTGGATATACACATAAATAACCCACATTTCAAGTAAGTTATCTATCTCTCTAGTCAATTTATATGTACCTGTCAATTATACAGAAAAAAGAGACTGCTGGAAATCCCTGGCAGATTTTCTCGAGCAGGAAACCCCTAACAACATCATTCTCGCTGGAGATCTCAACATTGTTTTGAAAGCCAAAGAAAAAAGAGGAGGTTCCAACTCCAAGGACCCTATGGTGGGCGTAGTGGAGGAGCTTGCGCAGCGCTGGGATCTCCAAGATTTTAAACCAATCCAAGGCTTATTCACCTGGTCAAATAACAGAACTGGAACAGATCATATCTCCGCTCGGCTTGACCGTTTTCTTGTGCAAACCCTCCTCATGAACAAGAAAATCATAACAACAAAAATTCTGCCCAAGTTGTCCTCGGATCACAAGCCAATACAGCTCTGCTTAGAAGACGAAGAGGATTTGGGCCCCATCCCATTTCGGTTTTCTCCTCAATGGATCGAAAGAGAAGGCTTTATGGACACGGTGAAAGCAACTTGGAACATCTCCACATCAGGTTCCCCAAGCTTCATTTGGGAGCAAAAACTGAAAATCACCAAAAAAGCACTGAAGGAGTGGATCAAGAAACCAACTCCCAACCCCACCTCTCTTAGAGTTGCAGCAGTCCAGACTTTGCATTCCCTACAAAACGACATGGAAAGCAAAAATATTAATGAAGATCTCTTGGACAAGGAAATAAAAGCGCAGAGAGAAGCCTACCAATCTTTCAGAAAGGAGGAAGAATACTGGAGATTAAAGTCTAGGAGCCTGTGGCTAAAAGGAGGGGATCGCAATACCTCTTTCTTCCATCGGCAGTACAGGGCTAGATTGTCAAGGAATCATATAGCAGAAATAAAGACTATGACGGGCCAAATCTGCAAGGGTAATCAACAAGTCAAAGAAGCAGCAGAATTACACTTTCAGAATCTCTACAGCTCGGATGTTCAATGTGAAGAGACGGATGAAATAGAATTCCTCAATCACATCCCCTCCTTAATCTCTCCGGAGGACAACTCAGATCTATGCAAACTTGTTACAAAGGAAGAAATAGTCAAAATCATCTGGTCTATGGACTCCGACAAGGCCCCCGGGCCGGACGGATTCACCATTCACTTCTATAAAGTTTGCTGGGACATCATAAAAAATGATCTGCAAAAGATGATAAGGGGATTCATGACAAAAGCTAAAGTAGGTGGCAGCACTAACTCAACCTACTTAGCTCTGATTCCCAAAGACTCTAATCCGGAAACTTTTGCCAGATTCAGGCCAATTTCGTTATGCAATGCTTCCTATAAGATCTTGGCAAAGTTGTTGGCCAACAGAATGAAGCCCTTGCTTCCTAGAATTATCTCTAAATCTCAAGGAGGCTTCGTGGAAGGTAGACACATCCTGGACAACGTTATACAAGTGCAGGAGACCATACACTCAAGCAAGCAGAGAAAAGAGAAAGGTATGCTCATAAAGTTGGATATGGCGAATGCGTTCGACAGAGTTAATAGAACATTTCTCAGTAAAGTCTTGCTCTCCTTTGGCTTCTCCATTCAGTTTGTCAACCTTCTAAAAGCCTGCATGAATAACCCATGGATAGCTCCTCTCATAAACGGCAGACCTGCTAACTTCTTTAAAGCCAAGAGAGGCATCAGGCAGGGATGCCCGCTCTCTCCCTATCTTTACATCATATTGGCTGAGGCTTTAAGTCAAAAACTTGAAGTTGAAAGACTGTCAGGACCCATTCTGGGCCTCAAACCCTCCAACAGAGTAAGCCCTCTAAATCACGCATTATTCGCAGATGACTCGATTCTTCTGGGGGGCGCCTCAACCAGAATAGCAAAGGCCTTCGACACGGTCATTAGGAACTATTGCAAAGTCTCAGGAGCATTGGTAAATGAAAGGAAAAGCGAAGTCTACAGCTGGAATATAGATCAACAGGAGCTCAATAATATAGCTAATACCCTTGGATTCAAAGGGCATTCACAATGGGAGAGAATCAGATATCTCGGGCTACCCATAATCTCAGGAGTGAATAAGAGATCGCTTTGGAGCGACATAATCTGCAAATTCAAATCCAAGATTTCGAAATGGGGAGGATACTGGTTGAAAAAAGGAGGTAAGGTCATTTTAATTAAATCTCAGCTCTCTTCTTTAATAATTTACCAAGCAGCCTTTCTGCTCGCTCCCATAAATGTCATGGATCAAATCTCCTCTCTCCTTAGAAATTTCCTTTGGCAAGGAGGCAGGGGCAATGACAAGAAACAACATCTTGTAAACTGGGAAACAGTCAAGAAACCCATCGATGAAGGAGGATTGCAAATCCGAGATCCTTCTCTGGTCAATCTCGCCTTAGGCAACAAAATTCTGTGGAAAATGATCAAAGAGCCAAGTCTTCCTGTAAGTGTCATTCTGCGCTCAAAGTATACAAACAAAACTGATTTGAGAAACCTCCATCTGGGTTACACAGCTAACAGTACGCTATTGTGGAAGCTCTGTTACAAAAGCAACAAAATCTTCAAACGAAATATCTACAGAATTCCAGGGAATGGCAAGAAAACTCGTCTCTGGCAGGATCGGATAATGGGGCGAAATCCTCTAAGCGAAAATGAGGAAATCGCTGGCTTAAGGGACTAGTTAATTACAGTTGGGAAGTTAAGTTTATTTGACATATCCGTTTGGGATCAGAGAGACGATTGGGCAGGTTGGGCAATCCCCGCTCCTCCAACCCATCTGCAACAACAATTGAACTTATTTCTGGACCGGATCAAAGATGTCGCCCCGATACATCGATCAATGCAAGACCGGTGGGGTTGGGGCCAATCTGGAGAATACACAGCAGCAGAAGGCTATAAAGCACTATAGACTTTGGGAAACAACAAGCACAGTCCTGCGTTCTGGAAAAAGGTTTGGGATCCCACAACTCTCCCAAAAGTCAACTTTTTTTTCTGGACACTGATTCATAATAAGATTTTAACAGGAGACAATCTAGCAAAAAGAAACTTCGTTGGCCCTCACTACTGCGCTCTTTGCAGAAGCAACGCCGAGACAGCCCAACACCTCTTCATCGACTGCCAGTTCGCTAAGGAAGTATGGGATTTTGCGCTCCAAGATTTACTTATAAGCTCTCCCGCTCAGATATCAGTCCCAGATCTCTTCACAGAATGGAGCCAGCGCTACTCTCATCATATCCCTCAAAAATCGATTTGGTATAAAATCTGGAACGCTTTGCCCAAATTTGTCTGTTGGAAGATCTGGTTGGCCCGTAACCAGAAGATCTTTAAAGAATTCCATCTCACTCCCTTGCAAGTAGCAGCTAAGGCCAGATCCCTTTTTCTAGAAGCGGTGCAGCAACAGAACTATAAAGAGGATGCATCACTTCAGCAGACAGAGAAGCGGTGGCTTGGAAAGCTTGAATTGCAAAACAGAAAGATCCTCTTTTCTCCTAAATTAGAGCCCCCAACCTGGAAGAAGAGAGACACAGATGAAACATTCCAGATCTGGTGGCGAGCTCAAAACTCACACACAATCTTCTTTGATGGGGCTTCTAAAGGAAACCCCGGCCCCTCAGGCGCAGGTGGGATCATCTACTCCCCTGAAGGGCTCTCCCGAGATTCTTTCTACTAGGGTCTTGGTTTGAAGACTAACAATCAAGCAGAGCTGCTCAGCCTTCTTAAAGCTTGTCAAATTGCCAGAGAAAAAGGGATCAGAGATATTCAGATTTTTGGAGATTCGGAGATCCTCATAAAGAAGCTGATCGCTGGAGAGTTATTCAGAAATGCAGGTCTCAATAGAACACTGGAAAGATTGAAAAGAGTGCTCTCATCCTTTGCATCTTACAAATTCTACCATATACTCAGAACCTCAAACAGTGAAGCGGACTTGATGGCAAGCAAAGGGAGCACTCTGAACAGAGGGTGGTTGTTCATCAATGAGGACAGATTTATAGAAACTCCTTACTAAATGATTAGATAGATCAGTTGATTTAGAAGTACAAGCATGATGTAATCAGGGCTGCTTCGGCAAAGCCCCACACTTTTTTCTCTATAATTAATAAAAACATATCCGTTAAAGTTAAAAA
>APFE031407860.1:0-24534 GCA_000404065.3 Pinus taeda
ATAAATTGTCTACACGTAGATGGTACAAATAATTGTCATAATGAAGTTTTAACAATTATCTATAACTCCGAGGACACGGAAAATGTATTGTAAGAACAAATAGATCAAAACCGCAACAGTTGACAGGAGTCATAAATAGATTATTCAAAAGACCTCAACAACGACACATTAGTAAATTGTTTGCTTCCCTGGTGCACCATGCTAGGTTGATCATGAGAATGATTAGTTTGTGTTTCCAAGGACCTATACATGAGATCTATAGTGCCTTGAATATATTGTGAGCTTGCAGCCCAAGAGCCCTTGAAACTTCCCCTAGCATGCCAAATACAATTCCTCCAAAGTTTCCCATTCCGCCTGCATTGGTCACAAGTGGCTTACCTTGGTGGTATTTATCCATAGAATTCACAATAGTTGCAAGGAACCCAATTGTTGCAAGATTAGTAGAGGACTGGGGATACATTTTAATAACTTGTTTGTTGCAAAAAGACCAAAGTTGTGTTGTACTCCTTGCATCAATGATGCTTGGGCCATAAGAGGTTAACCTTGTAGCATAAGTTGATCCATTGTGAGACATGACCACATCGTCATATCAATTGAAGTTGGAAGTTGAGAGTGTCTTGCATTTCAGGATGGATGCGCAAACTTCTTTGAACAAATCCTTACTAAGATGGACGTTTTAAATGTGGGAGTTCTTTTTCATCAAGTGGTTTGGATGGTTTACAAATTCATTCAAATAAACTTACCTTTGTGGAATTAGCCTCGATCAGTGTTATTGATAGGCGTGTTGAGTCCCTAGTTGATAAACATGGCGATCTCTGCTTCATGGCAAGAAGCCTCGTGCGTTAACCCGTAGTGCAGAGTAGTAGGAAGAGCATGGTCATGGTGGGTGTGTCTCTTTCAAGATTTTTTTTGAAACTCCACACTCTTTCCCATGAAATCATGTCATGTTCTATGAAATTATGAAATGATACCTATAACAGGACACCTCCACCATATAGATTTGTTTCAGTGCATAAAAATAATATATGAATATACTCAACATGGCACAAATTAGGGACAAAATCCATACCATTTCACCCACAACAACTACCATCCCCTGTATCGTAAATACAAGTTCATCAATCACAAACAATCACATCCACCATACTTTGGTTAGCAAACAAAAGTATTCCATCTTTATGCTATTAAAGTTCCTAATCTCTGCAAAATGAAAAGGAAGCTTATGAAAATTTTTGCACATTTGTATATGTATCTGACCTTGTCTTCTTCACTACTATTGTGAGTGATTTCTTTGGAACTATGCACAACATTTACACTACGAAACATTTATAGTCTCAAAGAACATTAAAACCCTAGAGAGTTAGTTAGTTAGTTAACTAAGGTGTTGGGTAACACCTGGTAAAGTGTATCTAAGGGTGGAAAACATTTGAATTGTCTAACATCAGACCTATATAGGGAAGATAGGTAAGACAGGAGGGGCCTTCTAGCTTAATTATAACACATATATTAAACCGTTTAAAACTATATTAACATACATATATATGAAACAATATTGAATTTATATCAAATATTTTTCTTATTTTCATATTTCTATACCTGATAAATAAATTAAAAAAAAATATTTATTAATTAAAGGAAGGTAATTACATAAATTTTAAATGTTTAAAATATATAGTTTAATTTCATTTAACTAGTTATTAATGTTAAAATAATTTTTTTAACAAACAAACAATATGCAATATTGATCTAATTTGTCTTTCATTTTACATTATTTTATGCATGATAGGACTCACCACATATTTTTTTTTCAAATATTTCTTACAATATTAAAATGAAATATATTTAACATAATTAAAACTCAAAACAGCTATATTTTCATAAATATAATAATTTTATATTTTAACCCTATATATTAACTTATAACTTTAACTTTAAATTATACTCTACTATTAATAAATATTTTTTATACAATTCTATATATATAAATTTATTAAAAAAATATTCATTATATTTTAAAATAATATTAATTAAAAATTAAATATAATTAACCTCACGGATCCTAAATTTTATTTATTAATATATCAATTTAAGGCACTTGTAATTTAGGTTAAAAGACAATAAACTTACAATAAAATGCAATGTTCCTTTATTTATATTAAAACATAATTCAAATAAGTAAAATATTGAAAATTTGATAATTGTAATCTGTATGTCCTAACAAAATTTGCCAACCATGCAGTGGTGATAATAATGAAATGCATAAAAAATTTGAGATAATCTCTGGAGTTAAAAGTGATAACATTACTTCATGCACTCTACTTGTAATTATTTAGTTTGATTTAAGATTTTATTCCTATGCTCAAAAAGCTTAGAGAGAAGCCTATGAGACCAAAATTTTGGTCTATCTGACCTAAAGAAACGAATTATTTAGTTTGATTTAAGATTTTATTCTTATGCTCAAAAAGCTTGGAGAGAAGCCTCCCGAGCTCACTATAATTTTGACAACGTAAAAGGCTAGGAAGCTCTATTGCAACAAAGATTTTGAAACTGAGATCTAATGTGGTTGTACGCGGGACACTCTAAGAGGAAGTGATTTTCATCCTCGTGTTTGTATTCTCACAGAGATGGGAGAACCTTTCCATCCATGGTGTTTTAGGCACTGACCAAGGAATTGCCCAAAGACCCGTTTCACTATGGAGCTCATAAGAGTAAAATTAACTAAAACATCCTTTATCCATTAAATAAGACATAAAATCCCCCACACACAACGGAGTAGTGCAGTGTTATATATATATATTATATATATATATATATATAATATATATATATATATATATATATATAAACACGGTTGTAGGTCTTTATTTTCATTCTATTAACAACTCAAGCATTAAAATTTAATTCCGGAAAAATATCAAAATTAATGTTAATTTTAAATTTTTATTTTAAATATATGTTAACATTATATGAATTATATTTAATTACAATTAATAATAATATTTTTTTAAACTATAATAAAAATTATTTACTTAGGTAGTTTCAATTGGTAAGTGCTATAGAAATGAAGTCTCACTCAACTTGAAATCTCTTGTGTTCAAATCTTGTACTATTCCTTGGACATGATGAAAATATAGTCCTACCAAACTTACAAAAAAATATATAATACAAATTATATTTAATTTAAAAAAATTTATTGAATATAAAAAATCTTACTTAATAATTCTATTTCATATTTAATGATATAAAACTAATGCATATTTAATAATATAAAAGTAGTATGCTTTGAAATTTAGTAGATTAATAAGCATTTTCGACAATATCAAATATTAAGTAATGGTAGCTCTTATCTCTCGTCACAATTAATAAATTTGGAAAAATTATTTAAAGTTGAGAAATTTATTAATTGTTATATGTATTAATAATCTATAATTTTCATTGTGACTTGATATTGTTATTTTATTTGAAAATAATTCTATTTAACTTTTGGACATTTTTAAAAAATAGTAAATTACTTTTTTGTTTGTAAATTACTTTCTGTTTGTTTGATTAGGTTATGTGAGACTTGTGATTACTGGCACATTTAATCTATGACTTGAGTAATCGTAATAAAGGACAATTAAGCCATCAAAATCACTGAGTGATTCTAGCAGATATGGGCCACAATACCCTTTAGCATGGCCACAATAACCCTTAGCATGGCTAGATTTTTGCCCACATTATTTTGAATCAATGAAATCTACACCAGGAAATGCCTTAACAAAAAACCCCATAGAAGTTTACTCTACACCCTCTCGGAAAAATAGTAAATTATTAATAAAAAAATAAATTAGTATTTAATTTTCTATTATGTTAATTTTTAATCAATACAAATACATTTATCTACATTAGTTTAAGAATAATTAACAATTTTCAATAAATATAATAACATTCTTGTATGGACAGAAATTATTAAACTCTATTTTACATTCTTCCACAAAGCAGATAATTTATGTCAACATCCAAACACCATATTGTTAAGTAACAATACATAGACATATACTAAGAAAGCAAGGTATATGAATAAAAAACATTCAAACTATATTATTAAGTGGCATTACATCCATTAAAATAGTGTTTTGTAGAGACAAGTTTTATTTAACTGTGTTGGGAATCGATAGAGGTCATAAAAAGGGTTTCTTATGTTGTTGGGAGGCAAACCAAGTACTCAATACATTGCTTTATCCCATGAACATAGAAACAACCACTGCAAACCCTATCTGAATTCTCATCTCTAATGCTATCAAAGACATCTTTTCTCAACCATCCTCTCTTGATATTACTTTGACTGCCACTGTCTCCACTAGTTGTCTTCATATATTTTTTTATTGTATCCTGGAACAGGATATCCACATAAGCACTTATTCATTTATTGAATTGAGGCTTCTGTGATCCATAATATTTTTAAGAAGAGATTTCAGTGTAAATCACATTCAGAAAACCTTTTTCGACGCGTTTGTGAACCACACTAGTTGGTTCGAAACGCGCCGACAAAGGTTTTCTGAATGTGATTTACACTTATTCCTTTTAAAAGAAGACTCATTAAAAGTGTAATATTGTGTCTCTAGTGGAATTGGCCCACATAGGTTATTAGATGAAACATCTAGATAAGCCAACATTGATAATTGAGAGAGGTCTTCAGGAATTGCTCGATTCAAATTATTTTTGGACAAGCACAACTACTCCAAAGTAGGTATCTCACTAAAAGATGCTGGTATCTTTCCTTCCAATTGGTTCCGAGAGAAATTTAGTAATCACCAGCTCCTCATGTTGCCTATGCTTTTAGGGATTTCTCCAGTAAGATTATTACTAGGAAAATCAAATATAACGTTTGTAATCAAGACATATGACACATTATACTCAATCCCTTTTATGTATTCTTCCATTTAAAAAAAATACTTAATAGAATAAAATTGATGTCTTCCAAACCCTTATAGTCTTTGAAAATTATATGGTATTCTTCCAATAAAATCATTGTTAGATAAATCTAAAAAAACAAATTAATAAAATTTATGATCTATTGGAGAACAACACTTTGAAAATTATTATAACTAATGCTTAAAACTCTCAATTTACTCAAATTTACAATGGTTGAAGGAAGCTCACCTCTAAATCCACAATTCTTTAAATAAAATATTATAAGCTTAGTGCAATTGGCTTTAAATCCAATATTATAGGCTTAGTGCAATTGGCAAATGATGAGGTTAAATTCCGAAAGAAATTGTTAAAATGAGCGGAGAAAATATTTAAAGTGGAATTATAGATGCACATACTAGGAATAGGTCCCTCAAAATTGTTTTGTGATAAATCTAATGTCTCAAGTGAAACCATGTTATTAATATTATTTATTGGAATTGTTGTTGGAGAAGTATAAGCATTTAACCTTTGTCAAAATATTATAGGCTTAGTGCAATTGGCAAATGATGAGGTTAAATTCCGAGAGAAATTGTTAAAATGAGCGGAGAAAATATTTAAAGTGGAATTATAGATGCACATACTAGGAATAGGTCCCTCCAAATTGTTTTGTGATAAATCTAATGTCTCAAGTGAAACCATATTATTAATATTATTTATTGGAATTGTTGTTGGAGAAGTATAAGCATTTAACCTTCGTTAAATTGACAAGGTTTTTAGGAATGTGAGCTATGAGTTTATTTTGAGAGAGCTCTAGGTATGATATATTAATCAAATTGAAGAATGTGTGAGTTGTGTGTTCTACAGGTATTTCTATATATATTTTTGAGCTTAAGTTGATTGTAGATGTTTCGAATATTTGAAAATCCGAGAGATATAAGTGCGATCAATTTTTTTTACTGCACCTATGTCTTTCAAATTCCTGAATATTCAAAAAATTTACAATCAACTTAAAAATGCTCTATACACATGATGGTCCTGATTAAGTGTCAAGTCACGTTGACAAATTCCTGAATATTCAAAAAATTTACAATCAACTTAAAAATGCTCTATACACATGATGGTCCTGATTAAGTGTCAAGTCACGTTGACGAGTGGTGTGGTCTCAAATTGAAAGAAAGTGTTGAACAACTCCTTTGGAAATAATTTGTATGCTATCAATTCACTCGCATTTAGCGTTATCCTCACGGCGGTTGTTTGTCTTCGTGGAACAGGAGAAGGAAAAAAAAGGAGATTCCTTATGAGTAGACGTGTACTAGAAAATGAAAGGGGCACGAGAGAAGAATAAAAAAGCAGCAGTATCGGTGGTCTTTCTGCAAGTTAAAAGAAAAGCAAATATATATGGAGTTCCTGTGCTTATCAACTCCACTGAAAATGAGTTCCTGTGCTTATCAACTCCACTGAAAATATATATGGAGTTCCTGTGCTTATCGCGTTACCCCCACGGCAGCCGTTGGTCTTCTCGAGAGAAGAAAAACAAATTAGAGATCCATACTCTCCGTTTCGACCACAAAGTCTTCCAAAGCACGTGAGTTTGTCTATTAATTATATTAATTATATGAAGAGCACGTTGATGATGGAGAATGAGTGGCATGAAATGGTTGAATAACAACTCCACTGAAAATGATTTTTGTGGTATCAATTCGCTCCTATATCGCGTTACTCACACGGCGGCCATTGGTCTTAGCCGCACCAGAGAAGGAAAACAAATTAAAGATCCATCCTCTCCGTTTTGACCACAGAGTCTTCCAAAGAAGGTGAGCTGTGTGTTCTTCTCTATATATACACGGCGCCTGTAAAGTCATGTAAGCCTGTAAAGGAGTGTGTGGTATAACATCCAAAGAAATTACTGAATAACTCCATTCAATTCACTCGTATAACGTCAGCCCCACGGTGGCCTTTGGTCTTCACGGCACCAGAGAAGTGAACAAGTCTGGGCCTTTTAGAGAAGGGGATATGTCAAGAGTTTATAAGTTTTAAAAAGTAAACCAGATATACCCAGCACTGATGGATGGTTGATTAATCATATTTCAATTTAAAAATTATATATATATATATATATATATTAGCAATTGCCTTTAAAAGTGCAAAGATACACAGGGGTATGAAAGATTGGGGAAGATTTGTCTTTCATCATTGTGTTTGAAGTAGCAAGTTTGTCTTATGGTTATGCATACAACATCATAAATGAATTATCACAAAAATATGTGAATTGTGTGCACAAACTCTCCCAAATTTAAGGATTGAATGAATTATCACCAAAATATGTGAATTGTATGTGCAGTTGCAACTGTCCCAAATTTAAGGATTCGGAGTACTGTACCCCAAAAATCTGCCACTACAAATTTTAACCATGGCTATGTAGGGCCAACAAATAATATTGTTAATGCAATACCAACCCTGACGCAGAAGTGTAAAAGCCATGCTAATCATGCCACTATTGGAAATAGGCTAAAACAACCATGTGATTATGAGGACATGAATAGGTCCGTGACTTGGCTCAATGTGGTGGTTCCCCTAAAATGATCCTGTAGAGAGTGTTGTTGCCCTATCATCATTTGAGGCAATTCATAATTGTCTTTATTTTTCCATGTAAATAGTAACAAACAATTATTCGAGATATGCCATGAACTTGACAATACTTACTTTAGATAAAATTAATAATGAAAGTTTATGAAAGTTTATTGCAAATGAGCAAGGATATTTAATGGTTTCCTTTTATAAATGTTAGCAACACGAGTTAAACTCCAAAAAGCTCATTATTTTATTATGTTCATGGAAATATGCATCTGGGATTATCCTGTTCTTATGGCACAAGTTCAAAGAATTTATTAATATTATATTGTCATTGTAATGGGCTATCAAAGTTATGCAAAAGAAAACAAAGAGCTTTTTATGGATGCTTATGAGGGAAAAAAACTATTGGTAAAATTGTGAGTGCTTTGTATGGATGCTTATGGTGGAAAACAACTATTGTAATGGGCTATCAAAGTTATGCAAACAAAAAACAGAGAGCTTTGTATGGATGCTTATGATAGAAAACAACTATTGGTAAAATTGTGAGTGCTTTGTATGGATGCTTATGGTGGAAAACAACTATTGGTAAAATTGTGAGTGATTTTTTTTTCACAAAATTTTGCAAGAAACTCAACTTTGTCGACTCTCTTGGTATTGCAATGTCAATTTCTAATTGTACAATGTTCCATATTGTATTTATCCAGTGGTGATGGAATGCATTGACTATCCACACAATGGCATTACTATGCATTCTATTATTTGAAAACGTTTCCAAAAAAATAAATTTTTAAAATATGGCAATCAGTTCAAGATCATGAAAAAAATAAATTTTTACTTGTTAAAAGTATTTGGTTGGTTGGTAAAGCAAGGTTATTACTAGTTTTTTTTTCTAAGAGAGATAATATTTATATAATATATATTTTCTTTTAAATAATATAAAATAGTTGCTCTCGGTTTTCTCTTATTTTTCCATTTAGGGCATTGAGCCACAACTCAATTTTCATATATTTCTTTTTTTTTTTCTCTTGAAGAATATTAGTAGGAACTTGAAAGGTTGGTGGAAATGTGTCACCCAATGATTTGTATATTGAGGACTTACTAGGTAAACAAGAGCAAGGAGGTATGTATGTCCAAGGAGGTATGTATGTCCTTGGTTAATTTTCCTAATTGAACTTGCCTTATTTGAATCTTGCCATTGATTATTCTCTAGCTATGCAGGACCATTATTAGGTTTTTTTTCAAGAGAATAATCTTTATATAATATATATTTATTTTAAATAATATAAAATATTTGCTCCATTTTTCTATTCTTTATTGATTTAGGGTGTGGCGCCACAACTCACTTTTCATAATATTTCTTCTTTTGTTCTTGGTAGAATACGAGTACGCATTTGGAATGTTGGTGTAAATGTGCCACCCAATGATTTGGATATTGAGGACAAGCTATGTAAACAAGAGAAACTGTATATGTATGTCCTTGGGTAATTTTCCTCATTGAACTTGCCTTATTTGAAGCCTACTATTGATTATTCTCTAACTATGCCTTATTTGATTTTTGGTTTGTTATCATCTAAAAGAAAAGAACATAGGCTATATTGAATGAGAAAATTGATTATAAATGGGGAAAACATCAACCTCTTTGTTGGAGTTTTGATTTTCTACCCATGTGAACTCTTTGTTCATCATTTCAATTTCATGGAAATCTGTCTCTATTTCTCATGGGGTAGAAGCTTAGAAAATTGAATTATGTATATCAGTAATTTTTTATGGTTGTGAAATTTGTTCATAGATGAGATATAATTTTGTTGGACAAGGCCTCTCTTCTACTTCTGAATTTTGATAACAAGCCTTAGTTATATGTGTTGTAAATGCCTTCTGGGTATAATAATCCCATAGAAACCCTATGGTTTGCTAGTTCTCGCTCATGGCATTTTTTGTCTATACAGTTTCCAAGAGCTAGTTCCTTTGAATCCTAGTAATATTTTTTGGTGCTGAGGATAATAGCCCTGTATCCAAGTGGGAAGCTGTCATTCATAGAACATTCAATAGGACACGTTGATCCAAATCAAAGTGTAAAATCAATAGTGCTCCTCCTTGGCCGTTGAGATCAAGGCATTTGATTCTTCTAATGCCATTGCAGATGAAATACTATCTCCCGAAAAAGATGGGGCCAAGAATGAAGAGGTTAATTTGTTGTCCCAAAGCATTGGGAATGATACCATTAGAGATAGGTTATATTCTAGTAATCTATATAGATTCAGTAGAGTCTCCATCTTATGAGGAAGAACATGATCAACTTTTCGACAAGAATTAATTTATTTACAATTTTAGAAGAATTAGAATGAAATGGTTGGAGCCTTGTAGGATGTATTTAATTTTAAAATGGATAGTTGGCTTTAAACTCTTCTTTGGATATAATATATATGAGGAGAAAAACATCATGGTTATATTAAAAGATTCTAGAAGAATTAGAATGAAATGGTTGGAGCCTTTGTAGGATGTCTTGACTTTTAAAATGGATAGTTGGTTTCAAACTCTTATTTGGATATAATATATGATGATGATGATGATGATGATGATGATGATGATGATGATGATGATGGTTAGCGTCCGCTGAGACCAGATATTGGTCTATCGGACCTAAAGAAACAAATTATTTATTTTGATTTAAGATTTTATTCCTATGCTCAAAAAGCTTGGAGAGAAGCCTCTCGAGCTCACTATAATTTTGACATTGTAAAGGCTAGGAAGGTCAGTACTGTAACAGATTTGTGAAACTGAGATCTAATGTGGTTGTACGCGGGGCACTCTAAGAGGAAGTGGTTTTCATCCTCGATGTTCCTATTTTCACATATATGGCAGATCCTTTCCATCCATGGCGTTTTAGGAACTGCCCAACTCCCTGTTTCACTATGAAGCTCATGAGAATTCGTTCTAATCTTTGCTATATTAACTTTCTTCTTTGAGATAGTTAAAATAGAGAGATACTTTTGATCTTCTAGGGTGGGGTTGATGACCTTCTTATAATAACTTGATTTTCTTTTAGCCGCTAAATCTTTCTCACACCACATTTTTTCTTTGAACTTAGAAGTAACAATATCTTTAATGTTATTTATGTTTTGCAATGCATCATTCTCGTTGATCTCCCAATAGTTTATACAGACCCTTGTGTCTTTATGCCACCCTCGATTGAGCCTTAGGTGGTTTTGGCTGGAATTTAAAGCTAGCTTAGGAAGTCTATGATCGTCTATATTATTGAGTTTGTGCTTGTACAACAGAAACCTAATCATAGGTAGGCTCTCAATAGGGAAAAGACCTGCTTCTACAAAGAGAATAGAACAAGGTGTATTACTTTTAATCCCATAAGATCAACTAACTAATAAGGGAAAAACCTGCTTCTATAATAAACATCGTTTCTAATTAGCGTGGCTTCTTAACTCGTTGATCTTATGGAATGTGACTAGTAGTATACAACTGCTATCGATGTCTTAGTGTATAGATTTATTCCACTAAAATAAATTCAATGAAAAAGATAATAAAGATTTTATGTATATGTATAAAAAATAAAATTAGTGTTTACATTCAAGGAAAAGGATAATAAAAAAGATACTAAAGATAAAAAATAAATATATATACATACATTCGAGTAAAATGAACTCAATGAAAAAGATACTAAAGATTTTATATATATATAAGAGTTTAGGTATATCGAATTTTTTGGATATTAAAATAATTTGTGGGCTTGAGGATTTATTTTATATTACGTATCTATATATATAAACACAGGTAGATTTCAACTATCTACTATATTTAACTTCTTATTGGAATGCAAGCACATTTTTCGCACGGTTCAAGTTGGTGTTTAATTAAGTTGGTGCTTAATTAAGTTGGTGTGGAATCAACGATTTTTTTTGGTAAGTTTATGCCACTAATAATTACATGTCATTAAATGTCATAATAATTTTAATTTACAAATTAAAATATACATACAATTAAGCAATATCCATACGTGTTAGTTAAAAAGATTTCTCAGTACAGTGTATCTGAATTAATTAATAGTTACATGGCATTATAGGTTATAATAATTTTAATTTACAAATTAAAATATACAGATAATTGTGCAATACTCGTCGAGAATTTTGACTACAATGTATCTGAACTAATAATTACATGTCATGTTAATTTGTGCAATAGTTAAAGAGAATTTTGAATACAACGTTTGTAAAGGGAACCTATAATTGATGAATTTTGCATTATATTTTATTTTTGTAATTTTCTCTCGATCAATGAATTATAATATCGAATTCTAGACATTAAATTTAAATTTCTAGCTCTCAAATTTGGGGAGAACAATTCAAGTTGTTACTTGGCTTGTTGCGCTCAACCATTCTTTTCTAAATCCTCAGCTAATTGAATTTTATGCAAACAATTAAACCTAAACCTCGAGTAAGTAATAAGTAATATATCAACATAATTCTTATTCACAATGTATTGGTATCATTATTTTCTCCTCTAAATTCACCTATATTTTGGGCTCCAAAACAATAGAATTGATGCAAGTATAAGATAAAATCTCGAAAGAGGTGTCTTTTTCTAAATCCTCAGCTAATTGAATTTTATGCAAACAATTAAACCTAAACCTCGAGTAAGTAATAAGTAATATATCAACATAATTCTTATCACTATAGACTTCTCATGTTACGCCCTTGAGCAGGTTTAGTTAACTTATGGAAAACAACACCCATCCAATCCATGTCCTCATGAAGTTTTGAAAGTTGTAATAGACATCATGAGGTTGAAACCTTTAATAACCCCAATAAATTAATTATATTTCATTTTGATAGGTAGTGAATTAAATATAGATACCATGACCTCTGAGAAGGAAACCATATTTCATATATCTCTGTAATTAAAAGAAAGTGATAGATAGTAACACTAATATTACAAAACTGAGCATAGTCCAGTCTTTTGAAACATGTAACTGTTACCTTAAATGCTCTATGTATGTCACCATTATTTGGAAGGCCATCCCTCATCCATGGATTGCCAACAATAGTTTGCATCTTCAGCGTTCATGTCAAGGTTTCTGGATGAATGATGAGGGGTAGTGTTGTTATTGGCATTAGATAGGTGAAAGTTGCATTTGCCACTTCACCCTTCTTGAAGGTTTTGGAGGTGGAGCCTATCTGTTGGTCATATGAATAGGCTCCCACACAATTTTTCCCATGCTAGGTGAGTCCATATGCACAAAGGTTGTTTTCCAGTATCGAGAAGGAAAGATAGACCTCATCCTTGCTCCACTTTTGCTTCGAAGAAGATGAAATTCCCTTCGATACTGAACAGGATTTCGAATTCTTGTTACTTCTATTGTTTCTCGAGAGAAGAGGGTGTAGGAAGTTGACATAGAGGCACCTAAATCCGCCGAAGCCCATGACCACGGATTTCAACTTCCCACTCTGAAGTGAGGCGATGGATAACCAATGGCGCATGTCGATGGATTTTCATAGATCCTCATTGCATCTGTCTCGCTTCCATTTATTTCCCACCCAAGAAATCCCTCTACTTGCTCTTCTTACCCAGTTGAGTGCTTATTCTACCATCCTATCCCTCGTAGTGTAGGCTTAGAATTCAAAGCAGAGTGGTTGAGCAATCAAATAGAGAGTCGGTCAAGTATGTAAATGACTTCATCCAATCTCGTGCTCTCCTTGTGATATAGATAAGGTCGAGTATCTATAAGAAATTCCCCGTCTCAGTCTAGTTTCTTATAGATAACAACCAACATTCATATTATGTATGTAATAAGGTGACATGCAATTACTGTTGGAGGGAGTGAGCAACAACCTTCAAGGCACTCGCTAGGTGAGGCATGAAATTGGGCCCACACTAGACCATTCATACATTTATTGCCCACCCAAGAAACCATGACTGTATGGAGCATGTTCAGCGCGTAGTGTGTGGCAGCATGCTTTGACAGATCCAAAGGGTGAAAATAAAAAGGTAGATGATGGTAGGGAGTGAGACGATTAAAAAAGAAACACCTTCGGTGTAATTATACATTATTTATTAATATATTAAATTATATTATATACTCAAAATTAAATTGATGATAATTAAATCTATAAAAAAAATCAATTATGATAATTTCATCTATCATAATAATTATTTGGAGAAAGTTTCTTCATACAAATATTCAAGTATTGACATTTATTAGCTCAACTAGAATTGTAACATTAACAAAAGGATCATTAAGATGAAACGTTTATTATTAGCTTGAAACTAGCTGTAAGTCGATTAATCTTTGGGTTGGAGCGACAAATGGTTCCTCTTTTAGACTCTCGTGACTCATATTATTTTATATGGCTCTGAGGTTTGCCGTTGTAGTATATCTAGATAATCATGGAGGAAAATTGAGTTGATCCAAAAACAATTTGTAACCAACAAACTCAAGATGAAAGGAAATACTTCTTATCATATCCTCTTGATTTAAGCTAGCTTTCCCCCCCATTGAAAGCATGGCCATGTTTAGGTATCTAATGTATAAGAAGAAACTTTACAACATGCATGCCATGAGGTTCCCTATAACTGCTTCTAGCTCTAGCTAGAACCCCCACCTCTGGGTCAAGCGAGGATGGCACAAGGATGCATGGTCTTGGCCAAAACAATGGGGGATAAACGAGGAAATCAACTTGGAGAATAAGGATAATATAAAAAATACTATTCTTCCAAATTTAAAGATAAGTTGTGGGATGATAAGGAGCTAGAGGGGAAAATGAAGCTAAGGTATTATAAGGAGGTGATCAACCTCACTCTTGCTAACCAAATTCATCATTATGTCTTCAACAATAATAATAAGAAAATGAACATTGTGAAAATAATAACTAATTCTCATGAGCTCCCAAGTGAAACGCGTAGTTGGTCTATTCCCAAAACACCTTGGGATGAAGGAGGTTGATACCTTTACAATACTAAGAGGGTTCAACATGATTTTTTTCTTTTTCTTGGATTTTTAGGCTTTTATCCATTCTCATTTCCAAAACACACTACCAACTTTCTTGAATTGTTAAGTCAACAAAACTATAGTGACCTAGGAATGCTTCTTTCCCTTCTTTTTGATCATAGAAATAAAAAATGAAAGAGTCTCAACTCTTACTTTCTTAATGTTCCATATACCAAATTGGTCTTAGTGGATGTTATTCATCAAAATCATCATCATGAATTAATTATCTCATAGTAATTTTGACAGGAATTGAAATTTTACAATAATATTTACAAAATTAAAATAATAATTAAAAGAAAATTAATTCAATATGAATAAAATATTATAGATTATTAATTTATTACGTGTTATTTTCATTTAGCAATATGATTTTATTTATTTATTTTTAAGTCATTTTAATAGAGAAAAAAAAATTGATAAGGGTGGTTACCCTTCACTAAAATTTTCTTCCTGATGATGAGTATGGAAATTAATAGAGGTTGCTGCAGGCAGAGGGACAACATGATGTAGAGGAGCAATAATGATATGACAAATTGAAGACCATTTCCCTCTCTCCCACTAAAATATCTCTAACAACGTGTGAGTTGTGTGTTCTACATACATCTCTATACATACATGGCCGTCTTGATAAAGGTACAAGTCACGTTGAAGATGGAGAACAAGTGGTGTCAAATCGAAAGAAATGGTTGAGTAAATCCATTGAAATTTTTTTGTGTGGTATCAATTGAGATAATGAGATTGTCTTTCAGAATAATCACATCATTGAGATTTGGTCGACCTTTCAAACCAACTAATGTGGTTCATCGGTCATGTGAGATCACTTCTATATTTATAAATATATTATGTATATACACATAAGTGAATAATTTTAGAAAGGTTTGGATCTATTAAGAAGAGTCATGCATTTCTCACAACATAAAATATTCACAATATCTATTGCTACAATGAAAGAATTTGAGGAAGAAGGCTTTTCATGTGATTATGAGATCACTTTTATATTTATATATAGATTTTTTTTTGTAAGTTTGGTAGGACATTTCCATTATTTTTCTATCAAAAAAACAAGTTACATACACATGTCTGAAGGTTAGGTGGCCTTAACCTACCCTAAGGGAAACCGGGTATGTTGGCCACTTGATAGAAAAATAAGCCATCCAAAAACAAAAAATAATAGATCTTTCTAGTCACACTATATATGTGTGAGAGTCTTTGTTTTTCCTACAAGTTAGATTACTATAAACATAACGATAATATGCTTGATAATATGCCTAAAATTTTGAAACTGCTTCATACAAAACTAAAACTAGGGGTGCACTGTCACTCTACAAATCATCAGCTGAATCAACAAGAGGAGAGTCCTTCACAACGGAACTTGGCAACTTCATGTGGGGAATGCATGGGATGTGTTGCTCAATGTGGTTGAGGCATCCATTTTGCTACTACAATTGAAATTGGATCTTTTGAAACTCTTTATTATAATCCAAGTGCCCATGGGAAGACATATGCATGTTTGGTGGAAACTTCTTTAAGGCTTTATCCAGAAGGATCTTTATCATCCAATATAAGTGGACCATTTGCCTGTATTGAGTGGATCTTTCACAGGTATGGCTAGGGTCCAGAATAAAAGTTTGTCACTCATCCAAATCAATTTCCAAACTTTCCTCTATTTGTTTATTCTCCTCTTCCCAATCTGTTATGCGCTGCTTGACCGAGTTTGAAATTCCCGAATGATATGTCTGAGTGACTTCCTAGATAAATCGAGATGTCGATTTACAATCCCCACGGATGAGCTATGTTGAATGGTCTCGGAAGGGGATTCTTTCCTTTGTTTATCGCAGTCGTGACCTCCCCGACCATCCCTTCCCTTACTAAAGGCACGAACCATTTTGCTACACCTACAAATCAAACAATGGGTTGTCTCAAAATCTGGAGGTTGGCCCAAAAATAATCTAGGCTCAGAAGTAAGACACTTCTGAGGGTCGCTACATCCCCTAATACCTACCAACGAAATTGCATAAGAAACCAACAAAATAAAGATCCAGTTAGAAAACTTGTTGTCAATAGGTGACTACAAGTACTTACAGTCCTGCATCTACTATTGCTCCACCAATTCCCGAAGTCAGGCCTATATTGATAGACTGAAACATCCACAGCAAAAAAACGAGAAGTGGCCACGTGAATCTCATCTGTAATTAATTTGAGAAACAAAATTGTACGTTAGAGAAAGAAAGAACAATTGAGTCGTGACCTACCCCAGGACCAGGACCCACACACAACCATGCACCAAAACCATATACAATATACCATTACCATAGGGACAAGATTGACACAACTTCATTGAAAATGATTTGTGTGGTATCAATTGACTCCTATATATTGGTATCAAGAGATATATGTGGAATTTATATTTAAATGTGAAATGTGCAAAAATGTTAACACCTTTGAGTTGTGTGTTCGACATGGATATCTATGGATACAAAATGTTTTGATCAAGGAAGAGTCTTGTGCATAGAAGTCACATTGAGGATGTAGAATGAGTAGGCATCAATTAAAGTGGCATGAAATGGAAATAAATTGTTGAATAACAACTCCACTGAAAATTATTTGTGTGGTATCAATTCACTCCAATATCATGTTACCCCCATGGTGGTAGTTGGTCTTCATGGCAAGAGATAAGGAAAACAAATTAAAGATCCATCCTTTCTGTTTCCGACCACATATTCTTCCAACCATAGAGTCTTCCAAAGCATGTGAGCTGTGTGTTCTTATCTATATTATCGACGACTGTAATGAAGAAGTCGTGTAAGTCACGTTGAAGATGGAGAATAAGTGAGAATCCATTCATGTGGTATCACATCTAAAGAAATTGTTGTATAACTCCATTCAAATTATTAGTGTGTTATCAATTCACTCGTATAACGTTATCCCCACGGTGGTCGTTGGTCTTCGTGGCATGAGAGGTGAAAAAGTTTCAAGTGTATGCTAGCCTTCTAGAAAAGGGTATATGTCGAGTTTATAAGTTTTAAAAAGCAAACAAAATATACCAAGCACAGATGGTTGATTAATCATAGTTAAATTTAAAATTTAAATATGTATGTTATTATATATTATTTAATAATATATTAAATTATATTATATACTCAATATTAAATATATGATAATTAAATATAAAAAATTTAATTATGATGATTTCATCTATCATAATAATTATTTGGTGAAATTTTCTTCATACAAATATTCAAGTATTGACATTTATTAACTCAACTGGAATCGTAGCATCGACAAAAGGATCATTGAATGATGAAAACAATTGGAAGTGGAGTGATATTTGGGTTTGGAGCGACAAATGGTTCCTCTTTGAGGCTCCCGTCACCCCTATTAGTTTATATGGTTGTGAGGTTTGGGATTGTAGTATATCTAGAGAATCACAAAGGAAAATTGAGTTGATCCAAAAACAATTTATAATCTACAACCTCGAGATGAAAGGATATACTTCCTATCCTATCATCTTTATTGAAGTTAGTTTTGACCCCATTGAAAGCATGTCCATGATTAGGTATCTAACATATAAGAAGAATATTTACAACATGGATGCCACAAGGTTCCCCAAAACTACTTCTAGCTATAGCTAGAACCCCCACCTCGAGGTCAAGCGAGGATGGCAAAACGATGCCTAGTCTTAGCTCAACCATTGAGGGATAAAGGAGGAGATAATCTTGGAGATTAAAGATAATATAAAAAATATTATTCTTCCAAATTTAAGGATAAGTTGTGGGATGATAAGGAGCTAGAGGGGAAAAGGAAGCCAAGGTATTATAAAGAGGTGATCAACCCACTCTTTCTAGCCAAAATTATCCTTTTGCCTTGAGAAATGTTAATAAGAAATGAACATTGTGAAGATAAGAACTAATTCTCATGGTCTCCCAATAGAAACTGGGAGTTGGTCTAGTCCCAAAACACCTTGGGATGAAAGAATTTGTCATCTCTACAATAATAAGAGGGTTGAAGATGAAAAGCATTTTTTTTTACAATACTAAGAGGGTTGAAGATGAAAAACATTTTTTCTTGGATTTCTTAGCTCTTATTGAGATCCCTTCTCATTTCCAAAGAATTTTCCACCCTACCAATCTTCTTGACTTGTTACGTCAACATAACTATAGTGACCTATGAATGTTTATTTCCCTTCTTTTTTATCATAGAAATAAAATATGAAGGAGTCTCAATTAATCTCTTAATTTCTTAAGGTTCGATAGATGACATTGATCTTAGTGGATGTTAATCATCAACATCATTATCATATTCATAGATTAATTATTTCATAGTAATATTCATATAGTTTAAAATGTTACAAAGATATTTACAAAATTTAAATAATAACTAAACAAAATCCCCATAAAATAAATATTATAGTTAATTTATTACTTGTTATTTTTATTTACCAATATGATTTAATTTATTTACTTTTAAGTTCTCTTAATAAAAATAAATAAAATTGATAATGATAATTACCATTCACTAAAATTTTCTTGAGCAATAACGATATTGCAAACTTAAGATCCATTTCTCTATCTCTGATCCAAAATGGATCTAGAATAGACTTTTAAGTCTAAAATTATTCCTCACAGAAGAAAATGAAAGTGAAAGGACGTTCTTGGAAATAGTCTTATTACAATGATCTTTTCAATCTCTTTTAATAAAAAAAATAAAAATTGATAATGATAATTACCATTCACTAAAATTTTCTTGAGCAATAACGATATTGAAAACTTAAGATCCATTTCTCTATCTCTGATCCAAAATGGATCTAGAATAGAATTTTAATTCTAAAATTATTCCTCACAGAAGAAAATGAAAGTGAAAGGACGTTCTTGGAAATAGTCTTATTACAATGATCTTTTCAATCTGAATCTAATGCAATTTGAATGGGCTAAAATGGACTTTGGATGATGGAGTTATTGCAGAAAGAAGTTTGCCCATTGTCCTTTGAAAAGGAGGCAATTTCTTATATAAATGGGACTTAAGAGAAGTAAAGGATTTCTATGGAAAAATCACATCAAAAGGTTCAAAGGGAGGACCTAGCCTAAAGGATTTAAGGAACCCCAATTGGCGATCTACAATATATTGAATTGGAGGTAGGCTGCCATGTGATATCGGGACCCTGGGTGAGTCGATTGCGATAAGCGATGGTCGGCGATCGAAGATCGGCACAGTCAAAGGGAAGACTGTCGGGGCCGTTGCAATTGTGATATGCGACATGCGATTGGGGTCTATAGAGATGTGCCAATATCAGTGATTGGTGAATCCCTGATACAAGGAGCCAATGCCAATGCGACGTGCGATTGTGACTTATGACAAAGCACGGACCCGATCAAGTTTATGAATGTGGTTGAATAATATTTGAAATCCAGAATTTCGGATTTTCTGTGTATTTCCATGTATTTGGGTTTTTGACCAAAGGAGGACTCGATAAGGATTATAGACATGATTTTATAATATTTGAAATCTGGATTTGCAGATTTTCTTTGTATTTCCATGTAATTGGGTTTTGGCCTTATCCAATGTGATTTGCGATGAGCAACGAAGAACACTGACCCGACAGGTTTATAGATGTGATTCTATATTATTTGAAGTTTGGTTAAATGCCCACGATGTGTTTTGCATGCGTTTTCCTGTGTATTTTCGTTATTTGGCTATTTCGTCCAGAGGAAGGAAAAACGATCAGGTGGCCATGCCTGCTGGTTCCTTTCCATTTGTAAACGGATTCTTGTGATGAAACAATCGGGTTCTTAAATGATGGAGGTGGCTGTAACTGATGCATTACAAAAAGCACAGGGAGCTCAATTGACAGAGTAGCTGAAGGTTGCTCAGATTCGCTTTGAGGTAAAGTGAACCACTGATAACACAAAGAGCCAGAGCCAAGAGCCAAAGTCAGAGCTAGAGCCAAAGCCAGAGCCAAAGCCAAGAGCCAAAGCTGAGAGAACAACAAAGAGATCAAATGATCTAGCTATTGTTGGTGTCTGATGTGTGCTGAAGATAGAAGAAGCAATTCCAGAGATAGTAAGAGAATTCTGAGGGAGTTGGTGCAAGATAAAGCTCAAGATAGCTCAGAGCGCTGATTGAAGGAATCTAGTCCAGAGAAGCCTATATTTGTCTGCAGAGTATGGAAAACCAGCAGGATAAGATGGTATTCTAAACCCATAGTTTTAGTTGTAAACCAATGGAGTTGAGCATGGAGCTTGTAAAATAATACAACCATAATCCCAAAGAGCCTAGTCAAGTTGACTATAGCTCAAGGAGTTGTAGCCCAAGATATTAGGGTGAACTCCATATCATATTGTTGTCTTATGTGTTTGTTTATTTGTTGCATTATTTACTGTTACATGTATTTAAATATCAACATAAGTAACAAAATTTAAGGCATTAGACAGTTTAAAGGCAAACACAAGAATACACCTATTTCAAGTTCTTTTAATTCTGCAATTGGTTAATCATAAGCTAGATCTTGGAAATTAATAAGCTTGAAAAGAAGCCGTTAGTGCCCCATTTCAGATCAGGTGGTATCAGAGCATCAAGTTGATTAACCCCACCTTCAAAGAAGGTGATATCGAAGCTGGTTATGTCAGAGTAAGTTATACCAAAGCAAGTTGTATCATGAAGCAGGTGGTATCATGATGCTTGATTGATCAAAGCAGGATGCTTGATTAACAAAGCAATCTATATGCTTGTTTGACTTGAAAGGTGTTCAAATAGTCAATTCTTCTATTTGATTGTTTGTAAACTGACTATTGTTTGAGTTTGCAAAGGTGAAAGGAAAGTTTTTGTTAGCTAATTCCAGGAGAGGACAAGAAAGAAGAAGGGTTGAAGGCATTGTTCTTATCCCAAAGGACCTCAAGGTCATCCTTAAAGCACAAGAGGTTTGTTGCAAAAGGTTGCTTGAATAAGCTCTTTGTTAATCTTGTTTGAAGTTCTTTTGTTCATTTGCATAATGACAACTTCTACAAGTGAATCCTCAAATTCCTTCTTCATCACAAGATTCTTTGATGAAGACATCAAGCAAGACTTGTTCATCTTGATGGACATGGTGAGAGAAATGTATGAGGATGGAAGGAAGAGCATCATACTTAGAGAGTAGTTGAATTCCACGAAGGAAGAGAAGGAGTTGCTTTTTGACAAATTGTAGGAAATGGAGATACAACTTCATATTGCAAATATGAACCTAGAAAGGATGCATGAATTGGAAACACAACTCTTTGTTGCCAAAGAAGCCTTAGTCAAGTATTAGCTTGAAGAAGAGGTAAATAATTCCAGTTTGTCTTCAAATTCTTCTAAGAATATTGATGTTGGTTCTTTTGAAAAACATACCAGAGGCATAGGCTCCAAGTTAATGTCCAAGATGGGCTATGAAGGAAAAGGCTTGGGAAAACATGCACAAGGTATTGTTGAGCCAATAATGGTTGAGGAAAGGCCTAAGTATTTGGGTCTTGTCTATGGACAATCTTATGGAGAAAGTTCCAAAGCTGCCATGAAGAAAATTGAAACAGTTCTAAGGAGGAGTTTCATTTCAGGTCTTCTACCCCAAAAGTGTAAAGATTGTATTCATGGGGAATGCAATAGCTTGAAACATCATTTTAAGAAAGAAGGTGTATATCAGCATACACTTGAACCACATAGTTGTGGAAACTCTAAAACCATTGAAGAGGTTGATGGTGTTTCAAAGGGAGCTACTTCTTCATTCAATTCAGCTCCTCATGAAGGCAATAAATGTAAAAGAGAAAGGTATAAATCTAGTTCTAAACATATTCCTTTTGATTATGTAAAGCATGATAAATTTACATATAAGCATGGGAAAAGAATTGCATGTTCCTTTTGTGGTCTGTATAACCATAATGTTTATAGATGTTGGAAGAGAATGGCCACATACAAGAAACTTTTGAAGGAAAAGAAGTAAGAAGCCAAAGGTCCACTCAAGATGTTATGAAACCAGCTCAAGAAAAGATAGAAAATATATATCAACGCCTTACAATTCAGCCTTTTCGAGGGGGAAACCTCCTTTACATTACATAAATGAACAATTCTTGGATGATTCAAATGAAAAAACCTCCTTTCTATATATAGGAGTCTAAGGAGTCACAATATAAACCAACTGACCTAATAATAATAATATAAAGCCACAAAAATAACAATAGATGGATTCTATGGGGCGCAGTAATAACAATATGGGGATAATAGGGGCACAACAATATTAATAAGAGATGCAACTACAATAGTACTGGGTAATCACTAGTATTATAGGGACCCAACATGCCCCTATCCTTCAAAAAGGTGTTGTTCTCAATGCTGGAGTAGTTATGGAGGCTTCTGTATAAAATTCTCATCCTCCCATGTGGAATCTTCAGTGGATAAGTTCTTCCACTTGATAAGATACTCCGAAATTGATCGATTTCGTAGCTGTATATTTCTTGTTTCTGTGACTGCTTCCGGTTCCAATATAATTTTTCCTTCCTCATCAAGTTTTGGAAATATTGTTTGAATTGGGAGCTTGTCACCTATAATCTTCTTTAAACATGAAACATGGAAAACTGGGTGCAATTGAGAAACTACAGGAAGCTCCAATTTGTATGCCATAGTACCAATCTTTTGCAACACCTTGTACAGACCATAATAATTTGGTGATAATTTATTATCCTTCTTAGCTTGCTTGAGAGACATTTGCTTATATGGTTGTAGCCGTAGGAAAACCCAATCACCTACATCAAAACTTCTTTCACTGCGATGTTGATCTGCCTGTTGTTTCATTCTATTCTGTGCCAACACGAGGTTATCCTTTAAGAGTTGGAGGACTTGTTGTTGATGTTCGATGTGATGTCCACTGCTTGAACCTTAAAATTTTCTCTTAAATATGATGTGATGGATGGTGGATGATACCCATAAAGTGCCATAAATGGGGTCATTTTTGTTGTTGTATGGAAGGAAGTGTTATACCACCATTCAGCTAAAGGCAACCATTTGACCATTGTGTCTGTTTATCAGATACAAAGCAACGAAGATATCCTTCCAAACATTTGTTTACTATCTCAGTTTGCCCATCAGATTGAGGATGATAAGATGAGCTATGAGCTAACTGAGTACCAAGATAAGAAAATAATTTTGTCCAAAAATTTCCAGTGAAAAGGGATCTCTGTCACTTACAATAATCTTTGGGTTTCCATGTAGCTTTTGAATTGTTTCCATAAATGCAGTAGAAACTGTACTAGCTTTAAATGGATGTGATAATGCACAAAAGTGTGCATACTTGATAAGTCTATCAACTACCACCATGATGACAGTCTTTCCCTCGGACTTGGGTAAACCTGTGATAAAATCCTTTGAAACCTCTTCCCAACGTTGGTTTGGAATGGATAAAGGTTGTAATAGACCCAGTATCTTAATTGTTTCAACTTTATTGTTTTGGTAAATGAAACATTCCGCCACAAATTTTTGAATATCCGATTTAAGTCCATCCCAAAAAAAATCTTCTTAACCCTGTGGTAAGTTTTTAAAAATCCTGAGTGCCCTCCTAAGGGAGAAGTGTGCAATTCCATAAGAATCTTTTGTTTTAGTTGGGAATTACTATAGAGGTATAAGCGATCTTTTTACCATAAAGAATCATTTTGCCAGCTAAATGTATCAGACGTACTGGAATCTTGTTGTAACTTTTGAATAAGTGCCCACACTTCTTCATCATTCTTCCATTCCTCCCTTGCTTTGTTTATCCAATCTAGTTGGATAATAGAAATGGTGCACAACAATGCTTCCACATCCTCATCCTTGCTTGAGAGTGCATCTGCCACCACATTTTTCTTCCCTTTTTTGTAGATGATTTCAAAGTCATAACCCAACATCTTTGTGACCCACTTTTGCTGCTCTTCAGAGGATAATCTTTGTTCTAAAAAGTATTTAAGGCTATCATGATCTGTTTTTACCTTGAAGTGTCTTCCCATTAGGTAGGGTCGTCATTTCTTAAGTGCATGGAGTATTTCCAACATTTCCTTCTCATAAATAGCTTTGTGTAAAACTTTCCCTTGATTGGA
>APFE031407872.1:11775-27903 GCA_000404065.3 Pinus taeda
GGTTTCTCTATCAATGGTAATCCTTTCACCATTCCTTTTCTGCTTAACAAGTTTAGACCTCCAAAATTGAGATGCCCAAATCTCAAGTGCCACAACCAATTTTCATCCTTTGGCACGCTTTGGAAGGCCTCTTGGGTCACTGATGCAATTTCATTTTTGTTCCTGAAATCTGCCCTGATCCTGAGAGGGAACATCCTGTTCCTTGTCATCTTCACTTCAGCAATGCATCGTTTGCTGGGTGGTATATCCATGATGGTACACACATCATTCATAAAGTAAAAATTGTAACCCTTTTGAACAAGTTGTCCAATACTCAAGAGGTTACATCTCATTCCGGGGACATAATAGACATCTGCTATGGTTTTCCTTTCTCCTTGCTTTGTAAATATTTTTACCTCCCCTTTTCCCATAACAGAAACTTTGCTATCAGTTCCTAGTGTGACCTCTGATTTCATATTTTTATCTAGGGCAGAAAAAAGAGCTATATTTCCTGTCATATGGTTGCTGCAACCTGAGTCTAAAAACCATATGTCTTCACTATTTGTTTCAGCCATGTTACAAGCTAACAACACATTATTTTGGCTGATGTTTTCTCTAGTAACATTTGCATTTTTTCTATTACTCATATCATGCTGCTTCTTCCTACAATCACTAGCATAATGCCCATATTTTTTACAATAATAGCATTGGACATTGGATTTTTCATACCTTTGTCCTTGAGCATGATGTTGTTCTCTTTGTTGACTGCTGCCTTGGCCTTGATTCTGACTTGAATTGCTGCCTCTTCCTTGAGCATTTGCTGGACTGTTCCTTCCACCTCTGTTCTGGCTTCTGCCTCTTCCTCTCTTGTTTCCTCTGCCTTGACCTCTTCCTCTTCCAAAGAACATCTGGGTCTTGAAGGCTTGCTCTAGAGATGAGTTCTGATTCCTACTCAATCTCTGCTCATGTGTTATCAGTGATGCATGTAGCTCATCAACTGAAAAGCTTGAGAGATCCTTTGTCTCTTCAATGGTGGTGACAATAGCATCAAACTTTGAGGGTAAGACCCTCAGTATTTTCTCCACAATCCTTCTATCTTCAATGGTTTCTCCATGAGTCCTCATCTGTGTGACCAAACCAATTACATGTGTGAAGAATGAGTCAATGTTGTCTGACTTCTTCATGTTGAGATTCTCAAAATCTCTCCTCAGCAACTGTAGTTTTGCTGTCCTCACTTTCTCCATGCCTTGATAGGCTGTCTTGAGGTTTTGCCATCCTTCTTTGGATGTCTTAGCTCCTGCTATCCTTGGAAACATACTCTGGTCCACTGCTTGATACAAAAATACACAGGCTTTTGAATCCTTCTTCCTATTGCTCTTCAATAGGTCTTTCTCTGCCTGAGTTAATCTGTTAAACTCATTCTCATTTGCTGGTTCATCAAAACCATCTTCAACAAGTTCCCATAAATCTTGACATACAAATAGGGCTTTCATGGTTATTGCCCAATAGTCATAGTTTGTCCCATTGAACTGTGGGAATTGAGGGTTAAACAAACCCATACTAGTGCTTGTGCTGGCCATTCCTTGCATCTTCAGCTATGCTTCTAAATCCTTGACTGTGTATTTAAAAACAACTGACTCCTGCAACCAAAAGACTTCTCCCTTCAGCTTCTTTGTCACCTGCAAAGAGCCTAAGCCTGCTCTGATACCACTGTTGGGTATTTTTAAAATGGAATGGGAAAATACCAAAACCAGAAAAATAAAACACAGAGGCAATGCTCTGTTTTCCTTGCTTCAGGATCTTTTTGCACAGAGAAGTCTTTTAAAATAATTACACAGGACAGAGTATTCCACCACCATAAAATGATTTATATTCATTAGACAAAAACACTTACATATTCATCCTCTTTTACTTAGAGGGATTCACCAAAACATTTTCACAAAACTTACTCTGCCTCCTATGAAATTTTACACCAATGTGTGTAAATATTTCATTTACATTCACTGCTGTGTGAAAACAAAACTTACAGGGATTTACAGATTTATCTTTTCACCTGTGTGAAACAATTCATGGATTTGAAACAAACTACCCTTGGTTTTCTTCATTTACTTCTCCTCCTGCACTGCTGTGCAATCTTTACATTTCTTACATTACAAAACAAAAATGGTTTTACACCGCTGCTGCATTTTCTTTTACATTACAAACCCAAAAGAAAATTCATGCACTTCTGTGCGTTCCTCCCCTGCAATACAAAATTAATCTCTGGTCTTTTACAGGTGCTGCGGACCCTCTGTTTTTTTTTTTACTCTCTGCTGCGAACTGAACTTCACATTCTCCCCGTGTGCAAAAAATCTCAATTACATGGAGTCAACGCTCCTACTAAAACGTCTACCATACATTTTGAAAATAATAAAAAAACTTACATTAAATTTATGCCCATACTTTATATTAACCCGCCGTAAAAAAGCATTAAAAACATTACCGAAAAATGTCATAATAATAAACATAGGGTATGGGTTATAATAATACACCATGCCGTATTTAATTGTCAACAGGTCCGTTTACCTTCCTCACGATCAGACGGCGGACAGACTTAGCTTTAATCGAACGACGGAGGTTGCATATCGGAACACCTTTCTCACGGTACTTTACACCAAAGTTGCACTGTGGTAAATCGACGGACGTAAACGCTGGAGGTCATCGGACGAGTGAAATCAATATCGGAAGGGCTGGAGGTCATCGGACGAGTGAAATCAATATCGGAAGGGGTGAGTTGACTGAGCGTTACCTTCCGAAAAGTGTCAGGTGATGATGTCACGCCTGTCCACATCTAGGTTTGCTGCTGGGTGGTTTTGACTTGGTATGGCGCGGTTGACTGCTGGCCCGCGCGCAGCAGTGGAATTATAAATTCAACATCTTAGTCTCCCTTCAACTGCGCACGCTGCGTAGGAATCGATAGCCGCTGGAAAGAAGTTGACAGTGCAAGGCAAAGATTGCTTTCTAATGAATCGTTTAACACGTTTAAGGCCGAGCTGTGAGTTATCAGCCGTTTTATTAGGCCAACAAGCTTCATGTTAAACCTGAATAAAACGTTACTGCCGTCATTCCATTTGAGGTTTGCTTAGTTTTAAAGCAGCGGCTTTGCTTCTGCATTTAAATTGCTAATGAATAGGGTGGCCAACAATCCTATTGTTAAGCCTTGAATAAAATGTGAGTACAATCACTCCATTTGAAATACGCTTTTCTTTTTAAAGAAGCCGTCTTAGCTTCTGCATTTAAATTGCTAATGAATTTGCCGTAATAGCTTGGGGGTGGTAAAATTGTGATAACATATCAATAGCGTTCACTTTGCTGCATAAATTCAAAACCACCTTTTCTAGAAAAGGAAGTAACACTAGTTTTTGCTTTCAAACATTGACTGCCTAATATCATGGCATATGCCTTGTATAATATCCATGTATCAACTAACCATCCACACGAACTTATGATGAAATTTAATCTGGTTCGGAATTTTCATTTCGTCCGAGAGCTGTAAAATCTCGGGTTGACTTTGGTCGTACACTAAGATTACAAAATAGGCATGATTATATCATATTTTCCGACCACGTCGACTTAAAAAACCAAAAAAACAATAGCATTTTAATTAAACTAGCTGCGTGAATATTTTTTTAGCAAATCATCTTTGTTTGTTTTTAGTTTAAATTAAACATATATGCCTTTCAAAAAAATATTAATCGTTCTAATTAAAACTAAGATGAGGCTCATATTGTTCAAATTTTTCAATGCGATTCCATTCATATCGAGAATGAGATGGCAATCCCACGTACACAGCTTTGGAAACGATTGGCCAAGTACTTGAAGCTTTTCATCAACCAAAAGACTTGAAACGTATGTGCACAATCTAATCCGAGCCATTGGAGAAAGTATAGCATTAGGTAAGGTAAATGCCTAGAGTTAAAGGTCTATGCCTATAGTTTGGTTTGATAATTTAATTTTGTTTATAACTAAATCTGCAACATAATGATTTTTTTTTTATAAACAAAGATTCTGCAAATTAGGAGTGATAATGTATGAGTCGGAAGATCGTTTACAACGAAATGTCCAACATAGAGATTGGAAAGGTGGCAATGGTTTTGACCAATAAAGAAAGCAGTAGTCTATAATGCGACTTTTTGAAAGCATTTCCGGCAGATTTTTCCGGTCAAAATCCGGCAGCAATTCATTGGAATCCCAAGTTTGATAGCTAGTTTCTGCACGATCAATGGCTCCCAGGGGTTTTCCAGGGCGCTGAATCCAAATATGCAGTTAAAAAACCATTTTAACTGCTAAAAATCAACATTTAACCTCATTTCTTCCGCCGGATTCCGTCACCGGAATCTCCAAAAAGTTGCATTATAGACAACTCCATAAAGAAAATACAATGAAAATTAGGAGTGGATATGTATGAGTTGTGGGAGAGGTTTGTCGTGTTGTTCTTCTTTGTGTTGTTGTATGCGACTCTGTAATATATGCAACTCTGTAAAAGATGTTTTTGGTTTTAATAAATATCATGAAAAACATTACTCGGATATTTGTAAGAATAAAATGAACCATTTATGTAATTAGTTACAATAATGGACCATAAGTGTTTTAAATTTTAAATTCAAATTTATTCTTTAAAAATGTGTTCTAATTAATGTGCTCATGTTGTAATTAATGTGAATAACCATTAAATTGCTATTTTAGCTGTTAACATAATATTTCACCTAACATATTGAGGGACCTGTGGTTTGTAGAGTGATGATACTACATTTTGCAAAACTGTTTTTATAAATTCAAAATATTAAAATATATCATCATTATTAATATTGAAATATTTTCATAAATTATTATATATTATATTATATATATATATATATATAATATATTTGATTAATAATGGATATTCAACAAGTTATTTTAAGTTTTATAATTATAATATTTATAAGAAAAACAACAATTTCTTTTAATTTTAATTACTTTATTTCTGTGAAGTTATACCAACGTAGATTCATCTTAATTCTAGAACTATCATGCGGCTAGAAGGACTTAAGATGGATTTATGATAATACAACTAAAATGATTTTACATTATATATAAATTTTAAGTGTAAAATAATATTACTTAATATATCACTATTACGAGTTTGAGCTATATGAAGGAGCTTTGAAGCTTTGATGAAACCCCTAGCCGCGTTCGCTCTCAAATTGGTTGTTCCTTCAACAGTCGCTTCCTTAAAGGAAGATCTTCCCCCTCCCCACAATGAGGTTGCAACCTTGCAAGCTTTGATGTCTACTATCTTGCAAAAGAAGAAATTGAAGGCAAATTATTCGAAGTCCATGAGAAGACTAGAGGAGATCCCCTTAGTGCCAATGTCCGCAATCTTCTGCAAATCATCCCTCTCATATTCAGATCAAGCTCTTGTCGGGAAGTTCACAGGAATGTGGCCTTCCCCTAAGTCTGTGGAGTTTTGGACAAAGAAAAATTGGAAAGGGAAGATGAAAGGGAATCTTGGAATTTGCGATTGGAAATGGTTTTTTCAACTTTTTGTTCAAATTCAAGGAAGAAAAGGAGACCATATTCTCAAATAGGTCATATTTCTTCGACAACAAAGGAATTTAACTGAATAGATGGACCTTGGACTTTGATCCTTCAGAAGACATCCCAACTGCAATCCCGGTTTGGGTAAAACTTCGTGAGCTACCGTTGTCTTACTAGAGCAATGATTGTCTTGGCACAATCGAGAATGAAGTAGGAAAATACATATATCGGGCGAAGCCCAAGGGAGTTTAGTTCACCTACACCAAGATCTATGCTGAAGTGTATCTAGAGAAGGGTCTCCCTACAAAAATTATTCTAACAATGGGGAATTGGAAGCACTGTCAGATCGTGGATTATGAACAACTCCCATTTAAGTGTAGGGTCTTCTATGAGTATGGTCATTTTTCCAGGGATTGCAAGAAATCTCATGTCGAAGCTCCAAAAACCCTCGGTAGGGTCAAGGAGACCAATCAGGTCAATGGGAAACACAAGAAAAGAGAGGAAACAAGAGAGTTCAAGTCAACAATAGGAAAACCCTATAATAAGGAGAGTCCATCGACTTCATTAAACCCATTTGGGGCCCTTCAACCTCTTGAAGCCTCCTTGTTAGATCCCCAAGAGAACCACTCCGGAAAAGAGGAAGAAATTATTGAAGGGGAAGCAATGGAAGAAGGGAAATCCAAGAACAGGTAAGAGAATTCAAGGAGAATGAGAAGCATGCAACCAAAATGATTAATCAGTAACGGGGAAAAATTTTATTCCATCTGGGTCAGCCAAGCCCTCAAGCAAGGGGGAAGAAAGAGACTCATGAAGGACCTCTAAAAATCGTCACCAGAACTATGACACATGCACATCAAGGCAATGAGGAGAATAACAGTCAGGATATAGGAAGCCATGTTAAAAAGAAAGGAAGACACTCTAATAAGGATCTTAGAAAACAAGAGGCAGAGCAGAACAAGAAATTAGGGATTCAACCTCAGACATCAGACATTCTTAAGGCAACAATATCAAAAGGAGTAGAAGGAACAACAAAGGGTGGATCAATGGCAACTTTAAATCCCAGCTTATGAATATCCTTTCATGGAATATAAGGGGAATGAGATGGCCCTCAAAATTCCTCTCACTCAAGGATACGGAAAAAAGGGAACAACCAATGATTCTTTTTTGCAGGAAGGAAAAATGGAAGAAAAAAGATTAATAAAACTGTCAAAATTCTTTTCAAATGGCAGTGAAGGAATAGGAAAGAATTCAAGGGGAGTCGTATCCTATGTTTTTTTGTGCACGTACATTCAAACTTTTAGAGGTGCCGACTAGTTTGTGTTTCTGGTTCATTTAGAAATTGGAAGTTGTTGGTTGTTAGTTTCTTGGAGGTTGGTGGAGGCGATATAGTTGGCGGTGATTCTAGGGGTGGCACCAGCTCTTTGCGTGGTGTTCCTTTGTAATTTGTTGGGCCTATAATTGGTCCACCCTGATTCTCAATGTATGGTTTCTTGTGTGTTCTGAGGCGAAGGGAGTTAGGTCCTTGAAGGTTGTTGTGGTTTCCTGTTTCTGGTGTAGTTGGCGAGGCACTCCTCGGACTACTGCAGGGAGGGTCGAGTATTTCCCGACCCTTCTTCTTCCGGATTTTCAAAATTATAGTGAGTTTATGTGTAGTAGCCTAGGGTCACAAGCTTTCTAGGGTAGCGGAAGTCTCGTAGGTGCATTTTCCTCCTTCGGGGAGGGTAGTGCTAGCTGTCAGCCCTTAGCTCTCAGCCTTGCCTGGGTGGCTGGGACTTTCAACCTTTGGTGAGGCGAGCCTGGTGGCCAGGGGTCGAGTGTGTTTGGAAGGTTTTCGGTGGTTCCTATGTTCTTGACTCTGGTATCGAAGATGTCGTTGATGGTTTAGCAAGTATGTGCCCATCTCCATGATGAGGGTGGTCCTCCCTTCTAGCAAAGCGTGGCTTGACTAGACATGGGGACCTAGAAATGTAAATACAATCTTTGGACCCGAGAGTGGAGGCGTTAGGGGCTCGCAGAGGTGGTAAGATAGTGGGGCTCTCCCAACAAAGGATGGTTGATGTGTGAGGTGGTCTGGAGGTGGCGACTCAATGACACAGCATGGCAGGAGGTCACATCAACCACAACAACGTGGTGGCGTGCGACGTAGTGGCATGGGAGGGCAAGTGTCTGCAAAGCGTTCAACACCCAGTGTGAGGGAAATTAAACATTGATGTCTAGAGAATTGTTGTAAGCTGATACAATACCCACCGGAGCAATTGGAAATGGTTGAATGGATCCAAAGAGAGGAGTATGTTGGACTGGTAGCCACCTTAGACAAAATGCACTACTTCTAGTGCGAGGTTCGAGAACGAGTGGTGGTGGTCTAGTGTGGATATAACTTGCTATTGGAGAAGGTGGAGAAGGTAGAGTCATGGATGGCTCACTTCAAAGGGCACGTCTAATGCTGCTTCAGTCCTTTGCCTCCTCCTGTGATAGCCCCGGACAACCCAACTTCCATCATGTTGGATGACTAGCATGATTACAGGTTTTCTCTTTGTGTTACTTGTCTTTTAGTGTCTCTGGCCTTCTTGGTTATGAACGATGTCCTTAGTCTCCTTTTTTTCTGTCATATGCTACAAACAATAGTCAACAAACTTGGTTGGTGTGAGACCACCTATTTTTTATTAATCCTAATATACATCTATTTTTACGAATGAGTAGAATTTTGACTTACAATTTATTTTTTTGTCACAAATCAATGGTTGAGATTTATCTCAAAAGCAGTTACATTCTTTTTACTTTTTTCAAGTGAAATAATTGATTTAAAAAATATATATAATATGAGAATGTGTCATATAAAATGATTTATGGTTTTGGGGCATGTGCTATCCACAAGTCATGATATTATAATACAAGTCATGATGTTATAAAAAATGTTATGTAAAAGTGAAGAATCTCCATATAAATTGAAAGTGATTCTTCATAGTTAAGAATCTTGTGATATTTGTTTTTTATATACATATATGTTCAACAACAACAACAAAAACAACAACAACAACTTAAAAATAAAGATATAATTTAATATATATTGATATATATAACAATGTGATATACATTATAAAATAGTGTTTTGATATTTATAATAAATTAATTCCTATCAAACATTATTAATTATCTAATTTTATAATTACATTAATTTAAATAAAATTAAAATCAATACATTAAGTAAAAAATAAATTATAAATATAAAATATTATATTATCGATAAATAACGATTTCATTTTTTGTATTCATTAAAAAAATTCAACCTATCCATTTGTGTAATTTTGAATCATATATATATTTGTGGATTACATTGTTCAGTTTTGCCTCAAAATTCAATGAATCTTTTCTTGAAGAGGTAAAGTAGTTTTTAATTGCAAACATATGGCCTGATTTAAGGTTGTAACATTGCTTTATTTATTCAACCCCAAAATTTGAAAATTAGAAGGAAAGTTGCCAAAATCTTTGTTTCAATGTGACAAGATCCTAGTTTTTATATTTAAACTAACTATGGAGTAAATGATGCAATTGACAAATATCTACACTAAATTTGGAACTATATGTTTGAGTTCTGAGGCATGACTCTAAAAACATAGAATGTTAAAATAACTCTCCACAATGTGATGCTTTAATTAGAAATAAGAATCAAAGAGTATTTCTAAGCTCTTTATGAAACTATTAAAGAAAAGGAATGAAAAAGAATTTAATAGGTCAGGTGTAGTGTATATGTTTCTCTATCACTACTTGATGGATTACCAAAATGGACTGGCTTTTCCCTATCATAACTCCTCGACTTTCTCTTTCTAATTTATCGAGCCATGCATTTGATATGATCCATTCTTATTTGACATGCCACTTTTATGTTAGCTTTCAGTGGAAACCGAAATTAGCAAATACCATTTTGTATCTAAGCATTCTCAAAATTATGCATATCTTTTAATTTAAAAATTATATGTTCAATTTTATCAATATGGACTTGGAAGTTTGTAAGTTTTACAGATTTGTTATATCTAAATCTCATCATTTCCTTCCTAATTCTCAAATATTTTTTGGCAAGGATTGTAATTACTAGTAGCCTTATCATTTTTAATGTTCCTTCCCTCTAAGGTATTGACATGTTGGTAATTCTTTTTTCGAGTGGTTTTAACTTTCCTTGCCTATTTTTTTGGTTCCTTTCTCCTTCTGAATCTCACACTTCTCTTAAAATTGACTTTCTTATGATGGTTCCAATTATCTTAGAGCGATATATTATTCTAAGTTGATTTTGTGTTGAATAATCTTGTTTACATTTGTAGTTGATTGATTGGAAAGGAGGTGGGTATTTGATGTTATATTCAACAATGACATGAGGAGAGATAGTTTTTGGTGGTCCCCATGTAACTCTGGGCTATTTTAAGAAAAAATAGAAAACCAATGAGTCCAACAAGGTGATTGAACACTGGAACTTAACTCAATGAAAATAATAATAATTATATAGATAGTTTACACTCCTACATTGTTTTCTACTAGAGAAGGTGGACAAGAGAGGAATGTGATGGTTCCTTATTGGTCACATAGGGAGATTTCATCCTAATGTCTACCTTAAGAATATTGACTGTAAAAAGGACATAGTTAAGCTTAGCATGGGGAATATTCCTGTTTGGGCAATGTATTGATACTTCTTACAAAAAAAATTCAACTTTGTAAGTCGTTTAGAATTTTTTCAAGTGCCACATCCCAAGATGTTTCCTTTGTGTGCCATTATATCGACAATATCATGCTACATGCAAATTTGTTCCATAGTTACTATGTGGCTATTGTTGTTCCATCCCATCAAGCCCTTGACAGTTGGGCTCAAAAATAAGGAATTGTTTACAAGGAATTTGTTGACCTATGTCAAAAGAACTCTTATTTTGTTGTAAGCTTCATAAGACCTGTGTTAAGGTTGGTTTTTGTTCTCTCTTTTTGTTGGTGTGTACACACATATGTATGGTCTGTTGAATTTCTCTTGCATCCATGATCGAGTTCGTTGATAGGGATCACCCCTCTACTCTATAGTGTTTGGGTTTCTGCACACATAATGTATGTTTGAGGGTGTGTTTTGTGAAGTGGTTCAACTATGGAGGGTGGTTTCCCATACAGTGCAGGTCGCGTCCTGGGAGAGCAAGGGCCACCTTAGGGAATGCAATTGGCCATTGGTCATGGGAAGCAAATTGTAAGTCACTGGGTCTTATTTCTGTTTACATTCCCTCGGGTGTGTTAGGAATGAGAGCGTTGTGTTAATTAAAGAGTTACAATGAGGGTGGTATTCTCCATACAATCAATGTAATCTTTCTTGTTTCAGCCCCATCCAACAATAGCGTGGTCAAGTGCATCGAGGTTTAGGGCCATGAGGTCAGGGGGCCATTCATCTTGGGGATAATCTTGACCTGGGGTAAGAGGTAGATCTACAACCACCTCATTCTCCTTGTACAATTAAACTGCCTCCCCCCTTCAATTCCATTGTAAATTGTAATTACTTTCACATGCAAGAGTTGGCTAAATTTGGAGAGTTAGTTAACTGAGTCAAGTCGAGTGAGTTCGAGTTAAGTTATATTTTGGGAAAAGTCAAATTTAGAGTGCGTTTGCATGTGAAGTTATTTTTGGCGAGTCAATATCCAAAATTTTTAAATACCCCTCATCGGGTTCATTGTAATCATGAAGTTTTGTGTGATCAGTTGAAGAGTCGCAACTCATATTGTTTGTGTGTGTCAATTTTTGTGTTTCTCCTCTCTTCCTTTAAAACAAATTCTATGGACAAACACCTTTAGCAGATCATATTGTTGTTGGAACAACTTGCTTGGCATATGCATCAGGACAGGAATACGATCATTCGATTCATTAACGAACTTCAGCAAAACAAATAGCTTATTATGGGTAGGCTAGCCTCTCTTTGTCACGGACAAAAGAAGACTCATGAGAGAATGGAGTGACTAGAATGCATATTAGAGCACATGAGAGGCCATGTTCATTGTGCTTCCAGTCAACCTTCATCACTAAACAATGGATAGGACAACCCGACTCTGACTAACCTTCGAAATCAAGAATAAAGGTTGGTTACTTATAGGTTCTTGAGATTTGTGTATAAATTTGGATTATCTCCATGTAATTCTTCTACTTCACTTTAATTATTATCGGGTTGTTTTGCTATTATCTTCTAACAAAAAAAGTCTAAAAAAATAAGCACAAAAAGTTTTTAATGTGCAACCCCTTACATCATTAATGTGAACTAATAAAAAATTTAAGATTAAAAAAATCAAAATCAAATAACAATTCGACTTAAATAATAATGACATGAACTATCGCAATTTTATTTAAAAGTGAAAATATTAATAATAAAAATATAAACTATTTTATTTTCAAATTAATCTAAGGTCTAAATCACTAAAAATAAAAATTGTTGGTTTTATTTTTCCCTTTTTTATATTCCTATATTTCATGCATTTATATATCAAAGATCTATTTTATCTTTATATATTAAATATAAATAATCATAAAATAAAAGCAGAGGGCGCCAACTACATTATTGCTAAATTGAAGATGTAGCGAACACAGATTACCTTATTGTATTTCACGAAAAAAGAGATTACACTAATTTTTCAATTAATTTTATAATTTTATATTATATATTTTTAAATATAAAATTAAAAAATATAAAGAAATGAAAAGGAAGAATTACATCTCAAATAATTTAAAAATAACAAAAATACATAATAATTTATATATTAATGTAATCTATTTTATATATATATATATATATTATATAAAAGTATTTTAATTATTTATTATAATTTTTATAGAGAAAATTTGAGGGCTAATAATTTTTTTATCAAATTTAAAAAAAAAATAATTAATTTCCATTTTCCTGATTTACCTAAATTTTAGAGACTTCACCAATGTCTCTAAACGTAAGAAAAAATTTCATTGTTAAATTTTTCCCTGAATTTTAGACCATTTACATTCATAATTCTACGTAGATTTTAGACCATTTACATTCATAATTATACGTAGATTGCGAAATTCTCACTAAAATCAGATAAAGTTTTTTCAAAAAAATCTAATCTTAATAGTAATTCTAAATAACTTTTTTAATAATAAAAATAAATTCAGTACCCAAAATCTTATAACTGGGATTCCCAAAAGATTCTACGATTTTTTATCAAAATCCTACAAAATTACATTTATTTTCCACAGAGAAATTGTGCCCGTTAGACTACGGAATTTAAATTTAAAATGGAAATATTTTTCGGAATCATTACTTGGAACGATGTCAGTTTCCGTCCACATGTTGACATCGTATATCCCCATCTCTGTAGCGAGTCTAATCGGGTCATCATCATTGTATAGTCAACAAATAATATTGTAACAAGTATCTTGATGTGCAATGCAGTTGTCTATAATGAGATTTTTTGGAAGTTTTTTCGGTGGGTTTTTCTGGTCAAAATCCGACAGCAATTTATTTCGAATGGCAAGTTTGATAGCTAGTTTCTGCACAATCAAAGCGTCCCAGGGTTTTTCAGGGTGCTGAATCCAAATATGCAGTTTAAAAACCATTTTAACTGCAACAAATCAAGATTTAAACTCAATTTCTTCGCGGGATTCCGTCACCGGAATCTCCAAAAAGTCGCATTATAGACAACTCCATGTGCAATTGTCAAAGCCTTCTCATGATATTTCTTTGGGGTTGTCTACCTATTTTAAATATTGGAGGTTTTGTGTGGAATATGATGAAATAAGTTTTTGGTTAAATTTCTTGGGTTCAAAATTCTCTCTCTAAAATTCTCTAAAACAATTAAATTACATCTATTTCATCCAATTAAAGACGTTACTAGGTTCTCAATTCTCATCATCTAATTTACAATATGGGGGATTGAAATTGGTATGCTTGTTTTCCAAGTCAGTGATTCCTTTTGAATCTCCATATACCTGAATTTTGTCTAACCTTATCCATTTTGCTACGATAAGGAATCCCATAATGTTGTAATCTCATATTTTTCTTTGATCCCATTCCGCCCTCCCACTAGAAGTGGAAGAAATTCCCAGACTTAGTAACTATGACCACACCACATCCGAATTTCCTTCTATTGTTGGCTTCGTAAAAAAAACCCAACCAGATATTGTTTCCAAATATCAATTAATTTACATTTCTTGTTTCTGGTAGACTTGATCATTGACCCGATCTCGTTGAAAAAAACAATGTCTTGATAATGGATTCTCTAACAATCGCAGTTTTCTGATCAAAATGCTAGCGTTCCTACTTCGCCGTATAATACATATGATATATAATGGGAGGGACTTATACTTTCTTTGTGAAGTGAACCATGACAGAGACATCTAAACAAGGGCTGATTAGTGCCCTCGAAAGGAAGCTTCATTTCCTCCATAATCTCATCCCAAATCAACCTCTCATATGATCATTTGATTAACAAGTGATCTTTATCTCCACCTCCCATGCATAAATGACATTCGAGGACCAATGAACCCACACTTTTGTAATTTGCTCCATGTTAATATACAATCATGTGTTTCCACCTAGCAAAGAAAAATAAAAATTGTTCGGGATATTCCACCTCCATATATCTTGTAGATGCTTCTTATAGTCATTGATCCTCCTTGTCCTTCACAACTTCAAGTAAATGTCTTGGACCGCGAGCTTGTTCTTTTTCATTCCGCACCCCCCCCTTCCATATCATATTATCTTGCTTATCACCAAGAATGATGCCAGAAGATCAAAGTTGCACTATGTATGACCCCCATTCCTCATGATATATCTCTGGTATGCCAAGATCTTTGGTCCTTCTCCAACTCTCTTGATCAATGTTTTAAGTCCCTGGCAGATATATCTGTTGCAAGTGGATAATTTTCTTTTTGTGAAGGATTTGCAACAATCCAAAGGATGATGAATGATTTCCACCCTTCCCCATGATGGAATCCAATCCAATTTTGATCTTAGATCCATCTCCAGTCCCCCAACGGGAAAACCCCAACATCCAGTGTAGAGTGTGTTGAAAAGTGTAACTAGGTTCAGTCTTCATAATTACATGTGTAAATATAATTTTATGTAATTGATGCAAAGAAGAAAAGAAAATTATTTTTGTAATGCTTGAATAATGGGTTTCATGAACTTTATTTTAGTTAAGGTTCCCATTGTGAGCCTTTAGGTTTTTCATCAAGTCATAATAGTCTATTGAGTTAATGTTACATATGGAAGACCCTTCTTGGGCATGTTACAAATATATGTGGGCTGTTGAAAGAGTCAAAGAGACCCTTCAAGATCAAGCTCAAACATATCCTTCAATTTGGCCTTAAATGAAATTATAAAGCTTCACCAAAGGACATTTCGGATCACGCACAACTCAATTCAGCTAATTTGCATTGGCAACCACTATAAATAGGGCAACTCGACTTCATTTCAAGGTTACAATTTCAGTCAAGGAAAAATCTACAATAAGGAGTGTGAGAATCACTAGGAAAGGAGCCTCATAACCACTGAAGAAAGGGAAAGGAAGAGTGATGTACTTAGCTTTGTTTTTGGGTCTAGTTTAGGTTGAGTCACTCCACAAGTATGAATTATAGATGATATCTATTGCAAAACAAACCAAATTACTGCAGTCCCTTTTGTAGGTCAAGTCAAGGAGAAAACTAAGGAGTATCTCAAGCCAAGTTGTCTAAGGAGGTAGCCTCCACCTCAAGCGAAGGAAGTCAAGGTAGAAGAGAAGGTCATCTACATAAAATATGGTTAAAGCGAAGGAAGTCAAAGTAGAAGAGAAGGTCATCTACATGTAATATGGTTTTTGAATTAGGGCCGGGAAGCTACAGGTCTGAAGCAAAGAAAAGGTAGTAGAGGCAGAAAGAAGAAACCTATAGTTTGTTGACTCTATTAAGAAATAGAGCTCAAAATAAGAATCTTGGTGCCTTGGTCTTGGAGAGGTCAACGGGCCTGTAGAGATCTGCTAATTTGGTTCCACTAAATGGCTAAAATGTCGGTCAGTAATTCTCTTCCTGCTAACAATTCCCTCGTTGCTTGACACGTTAAGTTTCATACGCTGCTCGAGTCTCAAGCAATAAGAGCAATCGCGTTGAATAGCATGATCTGTTTCATTGTGTCTGTCATTGAAGGCCAAATGTACATTGTAAATGATTCATTTCATTATTCGTCAACGGTTTTTACAATCATTTATGCTACCGCGTGGAATTTATTCAACGGTCGTGTGGAATTTATTCATGTATCAATACACAATGAAGAATGGCAGTCTATACACTTTCATTGCTCAATATTTGTTACCGTCCTCACTTTGTTTATGATACCACAATACGAATCTAGCATAAACTGAAGTCTAGCTAGTAATGGTCAATGTTGGCAAGAGATTAAAAATTTGATGCTGAGAAGAACAAGCGAGAGAATAAAGCTGAATTTTATTATTTATATAGTTATTAATAATCATAAATAATTGGTTTTTTTAAAAATATATTTATTAGTATTTAAATATTTGGTAAGGTTTTTCCCCTTTGAAAGTAATATTTTAGATTGAATTTGCTTCCTTGCCTTGG
>APFE031407872.1:37937-82636 GCA_000404065.3 Pinus taeda
GCCTCATGATCTACATGTGTACTTGAAGAAGCCAAGTACACATCCCCACCTTCATCTGAGGTGGTTTTCGCCTCTGCAGAAGGAGCATCATCAAATCCCTTTCCTTTATCAGGAGCTTTAGATTTACACTCCCTTCTAAAGTGCCCTTCCTTTCTACATTTCCAGCACACCACCTTTTACAGGTTTTCCTGGAGATTTAGATCTCCCTCTAGATTTAGATCTCCCACTCAATGAGTTATTTTTTTTTCTATTCTAGGACTGTCCTCGTACAGACAAGGCATCACCATTCTGGTTGTCCATATTTTTCCGTCTCATCTCCTTCGTCAGCAAGGCTGAGACTATTTCATCAAAATGCAAAGCAATTGCATTGCTACCTATTGCAATAACTAGACTATCCCATGAATCTGGTAGCGAACACAACAAACTGATGCACTTATCTTCATCTGAAATTTTAATATCAACAGATGATAACTGACTTACCACAGTATTAAATGCATTCAGATGCTCTATTGCTGAGTCTCCATCTTTCATCCTCAGGTTATACAACTTTTTCCGCAGGAATAGTTTATTCACCAGAGACTTAGATTGGTACAAAGTCGCTAACTTGTCCCGCAGAGCCTTCGTCGTAGCTTCCTCTGATACATTCAACAATACTGAATCTGAGACACACAATCGTATTGTGCTCTTCCCCTTCTAATCCAACTTCTTCCATTCTTCATCGGTCACTCCCATTGGTCTAGTACTCGGATCTACCACGATCCACTGATCTTTATCCACCAACAGATCCTATATCTTGAGTTTGCACAACTCAAAAACTCTGACCATTGAACTTCTCAATCTCTATCTTTCCACTGCTCGCCATCTTCTTTCACCACCAGAATCGATCTCGCAGATCTTCCATTGAACAGGGTCTACCACAGGCCCAAGCGAAACCCCTCAGCATCAAAGGCGTCCCCTTGAAGCCAAAACAACTCTGATACCAAATGTAGGTTTTAACCCCATACAGAAATTACCTGCATATGAATTCTAACTCACAGGAAAAATAAAAATGCGAGAGCATAACACATAAAACACATATACACAGATATTTCCCATGGATCCAAAACCAGAGATACCAGCTTGATTTTTCATTATGTTCCTTTCAATGTACATACTATTTATAACATGCCGAGCATCCATACCATGACCGAAAACCATTCGCGTCAAAAAAACATGTGTGAAAATCATGCACAAAACCATAGGTGGGTCCGCCCAACCTAACATAGGGACCCCATAAAGTGGGGTTACGGGTACCCCTCAAACCCCCTGTTAACTATGTGGAAAGAAGATAACACAACCCAACACCTTTGGATTTTCAACGATCATACATTCTCACAACTCTGCAATTGGTATAGGCTGGAACTCATTTCCTAGCTCCTCAAGGTTAATATGATGTAGTTTATGACTCGTTGAATTGATGAAACATTTAGTTTGAATTTGCAATGTGCCTTAATATAAGGATGATTGTTTTAATTATGTTGCACTTCGGAGAAAGAGATTTTTAAATTTCTCTAAGTCGCTGGATTTAAATGTTGGTTTCGTATGTAATTATTCTTTCGTTAAGGCTATAACTTTAATGGAGAGATAAAGAAAAATCTCTTGGCCATGTATTGGTCTTTTGATAAGAACTCTGTTACTTACACCTGAAGCTTATTAATTTATATAACTGGATATGTATATGATTTTCTTTCGCAGTGGTATTTATGTTCATAAAGATCTATTTTCCGTTGTTTGGTGTTTGATTTCGAAGTTTGGTTATGGAAATTATATTTAATTTGAAACTCTTTAATTGTTTTGGGTTTGCTACCATCCCTTTGCAAGAGGGTTAATCTCTCTGAGAGTCATTCTACTTTATAATGTTGCAGTCTATATAATTATAATAACCCCATGAATTTGTATTCTTCATTGATTGAAGCTGGAACTCACCTTACGGTTTCGTTATGCACTCGGTAGAAATCTAAGGCTTATGTTTATTTCTGTCAATGGCCTCTTTCACCGTCTCTAGCCTGCCAAGGGGCAGATAATTCGACATGGAAAGGAAAAAGGGATTCTAAAATTTATTGGGGTTTATATATGATAGATTGTACATACGTATGTTTTTCTTGTCCAAAATTTAGTAAAAAGAAAGGATTCAATAATTGATTATTCTTGTTACCTTATTGCACATTTATATATATGTAATCTATAAAAGGGAAAACTGAGCAAGAAAGATTTCATGCTCGTTTGGAGCGATATTTCTGAATGCTAGTTCATATTTATTCCACTGAGCACTACTATTTACTAATGTATAATTATCATTGAATATACTATTTTGTTAATGCATTTCTATCACTTAATATTATTGTTTAATTCCTACTACCAGGAATAAATAATTCCTCATAACGTAATACCATCCTGTAGTTACAGACTACATTACTTATCTGTTCCAAATTTGTAAATGGGTCAATCCAGCTTTGTCTGAAAAGTCTCTCCTCCCACCCTCAAGCCTGGGGATTATGTCCAGGCCCTCCCTTTAGCACTTTCTCTGTTCCACACCTAGATTATATCCAGTTATAGTCGTGCCTTGGGCCTCAGGACTCCATGGTCCAGCCTCAAGTTCTGCACTCAGTTGACTATAAAATGAGTAACTTCCCATTGGTTTCTGTATCTTCCAGCTCAAGGATAATCATATTCCCCTCATTCTTTCCCTTTTTAGGGAAGGGGTGTAACTATTTCTTTGTTAACTATTTCTTTTAATTAAGACAAATAGTTATATTATATTATCATGTTTAAATTCCTAATTAATCATAATTAGGTAACAACTTGTTATCTAGCTTTCCAGCCTAAGTCGATGTCACAAAGTAAAAAAAATGCAGTAAATAATAAAGTTGAGTTAAATAACCACAGTAAATCTTTCCTGGAGCCCGGGGTGTTACATATCCATCCCCTTGAGAGGAATACTATCCCTAGTGTTCTCTTCTTCTCTCCTTTTTAATTCAAGAAAACAACGTCGGGTAAGCTTCTTGCATAAATCCCTCTTCTTCCCAGGTGGCCTCATCCTGTTGGGTGTGGAGCATGATTATTTAGAGGTCTTTGTTTCAACCAGATGTATAAACCAGGAAGTTTGTACACCCCTCCACGTCGGGGAGTGCGAGGGGGACTTCTCCCCCCCGCGGGGGTTCTGTGGGGCCAATCCCCCTTGGCTTGGGGGTCCGAGGGCTAGCGGTCCCATGGTGGGGGTTTCGGGGGTAGCGCCTCTGAAGCTAAAAACATATGTAAAATTGCCTTGTAAAAGTATAGTAATTTCTAGTCAATCTGGGTCATTCATTTGGAAAATGATCTGACAGTAGAACTTATGTTTAGTTTAGGGTTTTTTGCCTTAGAAGGAAACCCTCTCTTTCTATGAGGGCATTGTATTGAGGTTGTGCAATAGATGTGTATTCTCTGAGCAAGAAACAAAGAGGTGAGACTGTGAGAGAAAATAGAGGATATTACAACAGATCTGTTGTAGGTTGTGTCTCTTCATTTTGATGGATGATAGAAAGGAAGGACTGGCTATTTAGGGTGGACATAGCCCAAACTGGGTAAACCACATATATTTGTGTCTCTATGGTTTTATGCATTTTCTCTGTTTATATTTATGCAATATTCTATGTATTCCATTGCTCTATAATATATAACTTTCTAACAACTGATATCAGAGCCAAAGGTCTATTCGGGTGATAAACTCGTAGGAAAGAAGGGTTCCTGGTTCAAGTGGGAGAAATGGCGGAAGATGTTAAGTTTAGGGTCGAGAAATTTAATGGCCAAAACTTCTCATTGTGGAAGATGCAGATGGAAGATTATCTGTATCAGAAAGATCTGTACCTACCATTGGGCGGAAAAACAAAGATGTCGGCGAGTATGACAGATGAAGAATGGAACCTTCTCTATAGAAAGGCACTCGGAATAGTATGGTTGTACCTCATAGCGTTGGTCGCCTTCAAAATTTCAAAGGAAACAACGACAGAGGGTTTGATTAAGGTGTTGGTGAAACTACATGAAAAACCCTCAGCCTCAAACAAGGTATTTCTTATGAAACGGTTATTTAATATGAAGATGTCGGAAGGTGGATCTGTTGCGGACCATTTAAGTGATTTTAATACTGTTACAAGTTAGTTAAGTTCTGTAGGGGTAAAATTTGATGATGAAGTTAGAGCTCTATTATTCTTGTGCTCATTGCCAGAAAGTTGGAATGGTTTAGTAATGGCCATTAGTAACTCTGTTTCTGGATCTATTACTTTAAAGTTTGATGATGTTGTCGGTGCTATCCTTAGCGACGAAATGCAACGGAAAAGCTTCGGTGAGACATCAGTTAATGCTTTGAGTGCAGAGTTTAGGGGAAGAAAAATGGAAAGAGGAAAGAGCTCAGGATATCGTAGTAAATCAAGGAAAGGCAGATCCAAGTCCAGATCAGGCATAGTGTGTTGGAAATGCGGAAGTAAAGGACACCTAAAGAAAGACTTTAGATCTTGGAAGGGAAAAGAAGGAGATGCACAACAAGAAAACAGTCATGAAGCAAATGTGACAGGTGAGGTGTTACAAGATGCTTTGATTCTTTCTTTCGAAAATATTACTGATTCCTGGGTGGTAGATTTAAGGGCCTTATTCCATGCCACACCTGATAAGAAATATTTTCATGACTATGTTTAAGGAGATTTTGGACAAGTCCGTTTGGGTGATGATAAACCCTGTAACATTGTTGGAATGGGTAATGTTCTTGTAAAACAGCATAATGGAAACCAATGGCTACTAAAGGACGTAAGGAATGTTCCAGATCTGAAGAAAAATCTGATTTGAACAGGGCAATTAGGTGGTGAATGTTGTGTGACAACTTTCACAGATAAATCTTGGAAGGTCACCAAAGGAGCCCTGGTAATAGCGAAAGGTGAAAAAGTTGGTACATTGTATTTATGCAATGGTATTTCTAACTCTGTTAATGCTTTAACTTCCAAAGGAGCAGATGCAGCATTATGGCATCATAGGCTCGGACACATGAGTGAAAAGGGGATGAAGATTCTTCACTCAAGGAATTTGTTGTCGGGTTTGAAGAATGTTGATTTGGACTTTTGTGAGAATTGCATTTATGGAAAATAGAAGACAGTCAGATTCTTAGAGTTGGGAAAGAAAAGAAGAACAAAAAAATAGAGCTTGTGCATACACATGTATGGGGACCTGCTCAGGTATCATCTCTCAGTGGCTCTCATTATTATGTTACTTTTATTGATGTTGCAACTAGAAAAACTTGGATCTATTGTATTAAGAATAAATCTGATGTATTTGATACTTTCAAGAAATGGAAAGATTTGGTTGAGATTAAGACAAGAAAGAAATTGAAGTGTCTGAGATCAGACAATGGAGGTGAATATTGCATCAAAGAGTTTGATAGGTGTTCAAAGCATGGAATTCGTAGAGAGAAGACAGTTCCAAGAACACCACAAGAAAATGGTGTGTCAGAAAGGATGAACAGAATAATCATGGAGCGTGCAAGGTGCATGAGATTGCATGCAGTATTGCCTTTACAATTTTGGGTAGATGTTGTAGATATTGTTGTTTATCTAATAAATAGAGGGCCTTCAAGTTCCTTGGATGGTGGTATTCTAGAGGAAGCATGGACAGGAAAAATGGTAAACTACTCTTTTTTAAAGACTTTTGGTTGTGAGGCCTTTGTCCATATTAATAAAGAAAATGGAACAAATCTTGAGGCAAATTCAAAGAAATGTACCTTTATTGGATATGGTGTTAATGATTTTGGTTATCGCTTATATGATTACGAAAATCACAAAATCATTAGGAGTAGAGATGTGATATTCAATGAAAAGGTCTTGTATAAGAATCAGTTGCAGGAAAAGAAACAAGAAAAATAAAACAAGGAATACACAATTCTTGATGAAATCACTGAAAAAGTAAAGGTGCCTGGAAATAATAATAATCAACAACCACAACAACAACAACCACCACAACAGCAACAGACACCTCAAACACCTAAAAGTGGTGTTAAAAGATCTACCAGGATAAGTATACCCCCTGAATGATACTCTCCTTCATTATATTATTTATTGTTGACTGATTCTAGTGAACCCAAATGTTATGAAGAAGAAATGCAGGTTGAAAGCAGGAAGAAGTGGGAGGTAGCCATGGAAGAAGAGATGGACTCCTTAATGGATAACCAGACTTGGGACTTAGTGAGGTTGCCTGCAGGAAAAACTACATTGAAGAATAAATGGGTTTACAGGCTGAAGGAAGAAGATGGAGGAAAACAAAGGTACAAAGCTAGACTTGTGGTGAAATGGTTTTCCCAGAAGAAAGGTATTGATTTTGATGAAATATTTTCTCCTGTTGTTAAAATGACTTCAATCAAAACTATTTTAAGTCTAGTAGCAGTTGAAGATTTGCATCTTGAGTAGTTAGATGTAAAGACAACCTTTGTCCATGGGGATTTGGGGGAAGAGATATATATGCAACAGCCACAAGGATATGAGGTAAAAGGGAAGGAGAAACTAGTGTGCAGGTTGAAGAAGAGCTTGTATGGCTTAAAACAGGCTCCAAGGCAGTGGTATCTAAAATTTGACAAGTTTCTGTCTGAACAATGTTATACTAGATGTCACTCTGATCATTCTGTTTATTTGAAAAAGCAAAATGATGGTAGCTATATTATATTGTTATTGTATGTAGATGACATGTTTGTTGCAGGGTCTAACATGCAAGAAATAAATGTGCTCAAAAGAAAATTGGCAAATTCATTTGCAATGAAGGATTTGGGAGTTGCAAAACAAATCCTTGGTATGAGAATAACTAGAGACAAGAAAAATCACAAGTTAACATTGTCTCAGAATGAGTACATACAAAAGGTGTTGAAAAGATTTAATATGCACAATGCAGAACTAGTTAGTACACCTTTTGCTAGCCATTTCAAACTTAGTAAGGAAATTTGCTCCAAGACCCAAGAAGACATGGATTATATGTCTAAATTTCCATATGCATCAGCAGTTGGAAGCTGAATGTATGCAATGGTCTGCACAAGGCCTGATATTTCACATGCAGTGGGAGTTGTAAGTAGGTACATGAACAATCCAGGAAAGGAACATTAGATGGCATTAAAATGGATTCTCATATATTTGAAAGCTACCACAAATGAAGAATTATGATTTGGTGGTTCAAACATTTCTCTACAGGGATATGTTGATGCAGATATGGCAGGTGAAAGAGATAATAGTAGGAGCACCACATGATATGTATTTGCTATAGGTGGAACAACTTTCAGTTGGGTTTTAAAAATCCAAAGTGTTGTTGCACTTTCAACAATAGAAGCAAAGTATGTTGCTGCTACAGAGGCTAGTAAAGAAATGATTTGGTTAGAAAGGTTTGTGGGTGAATTAGGTAAGGAGCATGATATGGGCATGCTATACAGTGACAGCCAAAGTGCCATTCATCTTGCAAAGAACTCAGCATTTCATTCCAGGACTAAACACATACAGATAAAGTACCATTTTATACAACCAGTGTTGGAAGATAAAGAGTTGAAGCTAGAAAAGATACACACTAGCCAGAATCGTGTAGATATGCTAACAAAAGTTGTAAGCACGAAGAAACTGAGAATATGCTCAGTTTCAATTGGTCTTCAAGGATGATGATGAAGACGAGAAACAACCAAGTCCAAAGAGGAGTCATTGTCTAGCAAATGAAGCAACGGTGGAGTTGCTACAATCATTCTCCAAGTGGGAGATTATTGGCTGTGGAGCATGATTATTTAGAGGTCTTTATTTCATCCAGATGTATACCCCAGGAAGTTTGTACACCCCTCCATGTGGGGGGGGTGCGGGGGGGACTTGTCACCCTTGTGGGGGTTCAGGGGGACCGTCCCCCCCAGGCTGGGGGGTTCGGGGGCTAGTGGACCCCTGGCGGGGGTTTTGGGGGCAGCACCCTCGAAGCTAAAACCAGATGTAAAATTTCCTTGTAAAAGTATAGTAATTTCTAGTCAATCTAGGCCGATCATTAGGTGGATGATTTGACGGTAGAACTTATGTTTAGTTTAGGGTTTTTGCTCTAGAAGGCAACCCTCTCTTTGTATGAGGGCATTGTATTAAGGTTGTGTAATAGATGTGTATTCTTTGAGCGAGAAACAAAGAGGTGAGACTGTGAGAGAAAACAAAGGATATTACAACGGATCTATTGTAGGTTGTCTCTTCATTTTTCTAGATAATAGAAAGGAAGGACTGGCTGTTCGGAGTGGACATAGCCCAAACTGGGTGAACCACGTATATTTGTATCTCTCTGCTTTTATGTGTTTTATGTGTTTATATTTATGCAATATTCTATGTGTTCCATTGCTCTGTAATATATAAATTTCTAACACATCTGAGCCAAAGTGCTTCCATTGCACTTTAACTTGGGTGATGACTTGCTTCCACAAGGTGGTTTCTTTCTGATTGAGAATATGAAGAGGTTCTTCTAGAAACTCTCCTTCTGGTTCGACTTGAAAGACAAAATTCACAATCATAATTCTCTCAAACAAATTAAAATAAACAACATATATTATTTTAGATCATTACCTAAATATTTTCCCAATTTATTATATGTTGTGGGTTGTACACATATTTTTTTAACAACGAGACATGAAAAATGTTGTGGACCTGGATGTGGCTTGGTAATGCAAGTTTATAGGCTTCCAATCTGATTCATTCCAAAATTTTAAAAGTTTCACAGTACCGGGGTGCTAACTAAGCATGACCCCTCCCTTGTAAGGAAATTTTTTGGGGTTTTACTCTCATATACTCATGATCTCCTTGTTGAAATTCTTTGTACGTCCTATTTTTATCTGCATACATTTTTTGCTTATCCTAGGCAACCCTTAGATTATGTCTAGCCTTCTTGATAGCTTCCTCAATCTATGCTAGCACGTCTGGACCCAGTGCTAGTTTATTAACAGGGTTATTCCAGTCCATAGGAACTCTGCACTTTCTTCCGTATAACACCTCAAAAGGGCTCATGCTTAGTGATTCATTATGTCCATTGTTGTAGGAAAATTCCACAAAGTGGAGGTAATCCTCCCACTTATGTGGTTGTTGCATCACGAACATGTCTTCCAACACTTGATTCACCCTTTTAGTTTATCGGTCTATTTGGGGATGGTAAGCTTTACTAAACTGGATCTGGGTGCCCAATCCCGAAAACATGGTTTTCTATAATGTGGATGTAAATTTCACATCCCATTCTGATATTACCATGTTGGGTATTCCAAGAAGGCAAAAAACTTCCTTCATGAATATATATGCAATTTCCACCATTTCGTAAGTGGACTTCACAGGTATGAAGTGAGTGCTTTTACTCAATTTGTCAACTACAACCATGATCAAATCATGTTGCTTCTTGGCGTGGGGTAGAATAGTGATGAAGTCCATAGATATGGTCTCCCATTTCCCTTCCATAACGGGAAGTGGTTGTAGCAAACCATCGGGATGTTGATGTCATGCCTTCACTAATTGACACTCCAAACATTTGGACAAGTACTCAGCAATGTCCTCCCTTAATCTGCCCCAAAAATACCCTTTTTTGATGGTTGTTAAAAGTTTTTGGTAACCTGGGTGGCCTGCACATGGTTTTCAATGGAACTCATCCATTATTAGTTGTTTAACAAAGCTCTGGTTAGGAATACAGATTATGTTTTTAAAGGTAAGGAGGTTAACAAGACTTATTTCGAAATATTATTTTTCTCCTCTTAAAAGTGCTTCCTTTGTTTGCTTCCAAAGAAAAGTGTATTCAGGATCTTTGACTGATGCCTCCTTTATAGTTTCTGGAATGTTGGAGTGTGCTTGGCTGATCTGAACTTCATAAATACAATGTACCTTCCTAATCAATGCATCAACCACTCAATTTTCCTTCCTCTTAAGCTGTTTCATCTCAAAATTGAACTCACTTAAGAATGTCGTCCACCTGTCTTGTCGAGCATTTAAGCTAGATTGGTTGAAGAAGTTAGTAAGGCTGGTGTGATGCGTTAGTAGCAAAAATTTCTTCCCCAACAAGTAATGTCGTGACATTTTAAGTGCATATACTACCACTGTTAATTGAAGGTTATAGGCAGAATATTGTTGTTCATAACCTTTCAATTTCCATGATTTGTAAGCAATAATGTTTTCTTCATGTGTCAGTACTCCACCAACACCCTCTTTACTTGCATTAGTGCAAGCCACAAAAGACTTTTCTCGATTTTCTACCTTTAGCACGGGTGCAGTGATAAGTAGGTGTTTTATTTTTTCAAAACTTTGCTGACATGCTACTGTCCATTGAAAGATGCACCCCTTTTTCTATAAGGAGTTCATAGGAAAGGAAAATTTTTGAAAATCCTTCAATAAACCAGCAGTAGTACCTGGCCAAACCCAACAAGGATCTGATATCAACAACATTCTTTGGGCCGGTCCATTCCATGATGGTTTTGATCTTTTCCGGGTCGACCGCTACTCCTTCTGTTGATATGACATGACCAAAGTATTGGATCTGATCTTTAAAAAGGTTGCACTTGCTAAATTTGGCATATAACTAGTTCTCCCATAAAGTCTGCAGCACAATTCTCAAATGGTCTTTGTGCTCTTCCTGATTTTTTGAGTATATCAAAATATCGTCAATAAAAATTAGTACAAACTTATCAAGGTGAGGCTGGAAAATACCATTCATCAAACTCATAAAGGTAGCTAGGGAATTTATAAGGCCAAATGCCAACACTAGGAATTCATAATGACCATAACGGGTTCAAAATGCAGTTTTCTAAATGCCTTCCTCCTTCATCCTTATTTGATGATGGCATGACCTTAGATCAATTTTTTAAAATACTTTGGATCCTTGCACTTGATCAAATAGATCATCAATATGTGGCAATGGATAATTACTCTTGATGGTCATCTTATTTAACTTACAATAATCGAAACATAGTCTCAATGTTGTATCCTTCTTCCGTACAAATAGTACGCGGGATCCCCAAGGGGACACAATGGGATGAATGTACTTCTTATCCAAAATCTCTTGAAGTTGCATCTTGAGTTCCATCAACTCAGGTATGCTCATGTGATTAGGGGCCTTGGATGTCGGTGGCGCACCTGGAATCAATTCAATGGTGAAGTCAATATCCCGCTTGGGTGTTAGTCTTGGGATGGATTGAGGAAAAACGTCAACAAATTCTTGAATGATAGGAATATTATCCAAAGAGGCCATTTTGTTCTCGGTCTTGGTAAATCACACTTGAACAACATAAATTTGACAACCCTTCCTAATACATTTTCTTAATTGACTAGCAGTGATAGGGCATAGTTTGTATTGGTCTTGATTCCTTGTAGTTCTCTTCTTTGTCCCTATTCTGAAATAAAATTGATAGTTTTCTGTTTGCAATCAACCAAGGACTAGCATTTTTCCAACCAGTCCATTCCGATTAAGATATCATATGAACCCAAAGGAAGAATGTTAAGGTTCACGTGAATGGGTTGTCCTGAGATGACTATGGGACATTGTTTTGTTTTGGTGACTACCTTTCTTTTTGCCCCAGTGACTAATTGAACTAGCCATGGTTCTGGGAATTTATAGCTCTGCAGTTGACACTTTTCTACCACTTTAGGACTAACATAACTTAAGCTAGCATTGAGATCAAACAAAACCGAAACAGGTTGCTTAGCAATCATACCTTCACATTCAATCATGGTGGGTTGATATTCTGCTTAGTGATCATCTAGGGCAACATTAATTTTGGGCATGCTCCTCACTACTTCTTCAACTGTGGATGCTTCTTGCATGTTTTCCAACTGTTCTGTTCTTGCTTTATGCGGGCAATTTTTTTAGTAGTGTGGTTCTCTGCATCCCCAACATTGTAGCGGGGGTTTTGACAGTTGATTATTACTAAATTTATTGGTTCCTTTTGCATGTCTATGTTTTGAATAAGCAGTCTTGGGTTGGTTCCTTGTTGTGAATTTATTGAAAGGCTTTTGCTAGAAATTTTTGCGGTTAGAAAGTTTTGGATGTCTATTTGAAATCGGACCTCTTCATTTCTTATTCAACCCTCCTTTATCTCCATCATTTATCTGTTTCATCTACTAATAATATATGTGGGCCTTCCGTATTGCATCGTCCATCATTTTGGGGTAGTCAAATTCAAGTTTTTCCTTCATAAAATTGGGTAACTTGCAGATAAAACGTTGGATATTAACCTTTTCTTCTTGCATATAAGGCACATAGTGCAGTAGGGAGGTAAATCGGGCCAGATATTCATCCATGGTTAAGGTTCCCAATCTTAACTCGTGCAATTCCTTGGCTTTTTCGTCATAGAAATGTTCATTTAAATACTTGTCTTTAAAAGGTTTTTGAAATTCATTCCAGGTAACCTCCTCCTCATCAATTTTTCTCACTGATTTATTCTCTTCCTAGCAAAGAGTAGCCTTACCTCTTAGCTGATAAATTGCCAAACGAGCTTTCAATTTATCCGTGTATTCGTAAAGTGGAAAATATTTGATCATACTAATGAGCCAAGCTTTTGCTGCCTCTTCCGATTCTCCTTCAAAAAGTGATGGTTTAATCTTTTTAAATTCTCCTTGTAATTCAGATTTTTGTTTCTTTGTCTTGCGCTGGTCGGAGACATTGTTCGAGTGCACTTCTTCATCTTCCCCATGTTTTTTGGCTGATTCTGCATTTTCCTATCCTTTCTGAGCTATTGGGGTCTTCTCCCTATCTTCAACACTGGGGTCTGGGTGTCGTTGATTCTGTCGATTGGACAGACTCCTTAGGATCTTCTCCTGCTCTAGATGGAGTCTTTTGTTGTAAGTTCTTAAGTTGGTCATTTCTGCATGAAGCTATTGCACAATTTCAAGTAAGACTGCGTTAGCTTGACGAGACTCTTCACCCAACTAAATCCAAATATCCGAATTAACATTCACATAATTTGGTCTTGGCAAATTGGGTGGTCCTGGGCTCCTCTGCATTTTGCCCTTTTTTGAGTGGAGGTGATCACTGTGTTCACATACAGATTCACTTAGTTAAATTACATAGATCACATTCATTGTTTACATGTATATAATTTCTCCAGGAGTCTCAGTGTTCGAACCTGAGGCTCTGATACCATTTGTAACATCCATGTGACCATAATACATAAATAAATAAATAAATTATTACTACCCATTAAAAATTTATTACTACCTGAGCACTTTCTTTGTTTTACACCTGGATTATATCTAGTTACAGTCGTGTTTTTCTAATGCATTTCTATCACTAAATATTACTATTAAATTCCTACTACTAGGAATAAATAATTTCTCATAAGGTAATACCATCTTGTAGTTACAGACTAGATTACTTATTTGTTGCAAATTTGTAAATGGGGCAATCCAGCTTTGTCTGGAAAGTCTCTCCTTCGAGCCTCAAGCCTGGCGATTATGTCGAGGCCCTCCCCCAAGCACTTTCTCTGTTCCACACCTAGATTATATCCAGTTATAGTCGTGCCTTGGGCCTCAGGACTCCATGGTCCAACCTCAAGTCCTGCACTCAGTGGACTGTAAAATGAGTAACTTCCCACTGGTTTCTCTATCTTCTAGCTCAAAAATAGTTAACTGTTTCTTTTAATTAAGGCAAACAGTTATATTATATTATCATGTCTAAATTCCTAATTATTCATAATTAGGTAACAACTTGTTATCTGCCAGCCTAAGTTAACGTCACAAACTAAATAAATGTAGTAAATCATAAATTTGAATTAAATAACCACTATAATTTTTTCCTGGAGCTTAAAATGTTACAACCAGTTAGAAGTGTGGTTCTCAGTCATCTTCACAGTTCACACCCCAGTTCACACCCCCTGTCCTAATTCTACACATTGTCTGTCCTAATTCTACGCATAATTTTTCATTTTTCAATTTATTATGAGTGTTTATTTATATTAATGTGCAAAATCTATATTGCTAAATTTTATTAAAAATTATATAATAATCTCTTTAATATATAATTATAATTTTTTTTCCTAATCAATTTTTTAATTTTTATTAATTAAAAATCGTTATATATTTATATATATTTTATATATATTTATTATATGATTCAATCATCTATAATTTTTTATATATTTTTAAAAATTAACAATAAATAATTATTAATTTATGTAAAATTATTAAATTATGAAAGCAACATCCATGTCCTAAATTAGACTGCACGCGTTAAAAGATGCTCCAGCGCTGTGATCCTTAAAATTTGGTTAAAATTTGTTTCTACTCTGTTGTACTGTGATGAAAGAATAGAAATAAAAACTAAATTATACTACTCTGCTGTACCTTGAAGAATACAAAAAAAACTAAAAAATGGTGTGTCCAAAGAATGGGTTGAGATAAAGATTATCCCGAATTAAAAAAGAGCAATGTAAGATTAAAGGATGTATTTCGATAGTTGGATAAAGCATAGCTGGCATGTCTGGCCACGCTTTTCGGAGGAGCGCTGACATCCCCACCTCCTCCCCATGTTAACCGATTCTTTAAAAAGCAATCTCTGCCTTGCACTCTCATCGTCTCTCCGGCGGCTGTCGATTCCTTAACGGCCTCTGCAATTAAGATGAAACTCAAATCATACTTGGCTTTCTGCTCATAAATACCATCTTCTGTCGGGTTCTAGTGCAAGTGTTTGGGTTCCTATCTACCTACATGTTTTGTGCGATAATATCTTCTTTCTTGCACATTTTGCCTCGATCTCGTCCTGTTTTCATATATCCATGATGTCTAACTGTACGAGATTAACCCTTCTCGCTTTGCTTTTTACTTCGTTTCATATCTTTTCTCTAAAACCTGCTTACTCTATCGCTACAATTTCTCAACGCCATCTGATGAACGACACCCATGTAGCCAAGGATATGCCGGTGTTGTCGAATAGCGGATCGTCTCGAAAACTCAAGAGTCTAGCCAGAGTTATAGTAGTATCCAAGGAGGGAGGGAACGGCCATTTTACAACAGTCCAGGATGCCATCAATGCGGTTCCAGCGAATAACATGCACTTCACCATAATTCAGGTCAAACCCGGCATTTATAAGTGAGCAACTAATGAACCCGCTGATTAGTTTCATGAGAGCATATGACTTTTACGATATAATTTTGTCAGCAAAATGACACTTTATGCATAGTTTTGATTCGAGAATATAGTTATCCATTAAATTTTGTTATCCATTAAATATAGGAATTTGTGTTGTGGCCTTCATGTGATCAGGGAGAAGGTGACGATTCCTGCAGACAAGCCCTTTATAGTTCTGAGTGGATCGGGTGCCAAGAATACCGTCATCACTTGGAATGATAGTGCTAAATCTAGTGGAGGGACATTTTACAGTGCAACTGTGTCAGTGTTTGCTTCAGATTTCATGGCCAGATATATCACAATCCAGGTATTTCGCTATTAAATCCTAGTATAATATATAATGTCCTAGTAAAACTGGACATCATTTAAAAGTACATATTTTTGGTGCAGAACTCTTATGGTCCGGGCGATCAAGCTGTGGCTCTGAGGATATCGGGAGATCGTTGTGCTTTTTACGGATGCAGATTTCTGGGGTATCAAGACACTGTGCTGGACGAGAGCGGGAGGCATTACTTTAGAAGCTGTTTCATCGAAGGTGCCGCCGACTTCATATGCGGTGATGGACAATCTGTCTATGAGGTAAACTCACTGACTGCAGATCATGCAGAATGTTTTCATTGTTTTGCTTTGTCATGGATTAGAGCTGATAAACAATTCTGGTGGTTATGTACTCTTAGAAATGTCGTCTGCATACGATTCCTGAGCTAAATGGCGCAATTACAGCTCAGAGCAGATCCACTCCGGGTGAAGACACGGGCTTCACCTTTCTAAATTGCATCATTACCGGTCGTGGACTAATGTACCTCGGCAGGGCGTGGGGACGTTACTCGAGAGTAGTATTTGCTTACACTTACATTGCTGACATTATCTTCCCAGAAGGATGGGATAATTGGAAGGATCCTTCCAGAGAATCGTAAGCTACTGCTATCCCAACGAAGCAAATCTAATGCTCACATCTAAGCATGGACTATCAGAATCCCATTCTAACAACATAATCGCTCTTCTGTGTCTATCTGCAGAACTGTGTATTATGGGCTGTACAAATGTTCTGGACCTGGTGCAACAAATAAACGAAGAGTCTCATGGTCGAGTGAACTCAGTGATGAGGAGGCTGCACCGTTTTTAAGTCGCAATTTCATTGATGGGCAGAATTGGATCAAAAATATGCCAACCAGCCTGTAGAGATATGCTAATTTTGTAACCAGCCTGTAGAGATATGCTAATTTGGTTCCACTAAATGGCTAAAACTTCAGTCAGTAATTCTCTTCCTTCTACCAATTCCCTCGTTTCTTGACACGTTAAGTTGCATTTGCTGCTCGAGTCTTAGTGTCTCAAGCAATAAGAGCAATCACGTTGAATAGCATGATCTATTTCACCGGGTCTGTAATTGAAGGGCAAATGTACATTGTAAATGACTCATTTTTTCATTCGTTCACGGTTCTTACTGTCATTTATTCATCAGTTGTTACCATCCACAATTTGCTTATGATACCACAATTGATTCAGGTATCAATACACCATGAAGAATGCCAGTCTATACGCTTTCATTGTTCAATATTTATTAACGTCCACATTTTGTTTATAATACCCGCAATGCGAGTCTAGCAGAAAATGATGTCTATCCAGTAATTGTCATTATGACAATATTTTAAAATTTTGATAATGAGAAGACCAACCAATAAGAGAATACGGCTTACGCTGGAACTATGAAGGTGAATTTTTAAGTATATTTACAGAATTTAGAACGGCATGTGATTTGCTTTTGAAAACTAAATGGTGTAAGTCCTCATCGAGTATTTGATTACTTCGGAAGGTGTTGTCAAATCGGGTATTCAAGTACTTGGGAAGGTGTTGTCAAGCTAGTTTAAATCTTGTGGTGGGAACAGAGTGTAGGTGGTGTGTTGGGAATGGTCATAGGTATTTTTTTTCTCTAGACTTCATGTTATGACATGTTAAACAATTACCTACCTTGATTCCGGCCATTCTCTACCTTGATTCCCAAAATAACAAGTAAATGTGGTTCTTAGAGGTAGCTAGTACCAGATTGACGCACCATGTAGAAATAGGTGCTTCGCAACGTGTTTGCCTTATAAAATCTGCGTTTTAGATTGAATTTACTACGTCGCCCTGGTCTTTCAGATTCATTCGTCGACCATGTGGCTGCTTTGGCTGCGTTGAACTGCTCAGATTCATTAGACTATCAACTTGCTTCTTTGAGCCATTCATCTTGATCCTTGTGAGTCACTGTTCTCTTTAAAACCCGGCAGACCTCCATTACAAATTTTTCAAGTCCCCAAAGTTCCCATGCCCCCGCGGCTCTTCAACTTATGTCACTTGTTATGTCACTTGTTTTGGAGGTTACCCTGGCCCTTGATTCTTCCCCCAAGAATAATACGCACCACATATTTAACTCTGAAATCCAATGAGCCGGAATGAACCAAAAAAAACCCTTCAAAATTAAGTTAATGACCTTCTCGTTCCATGCACGCGGGGCGTTTTCTATTCTTAGTTGTTATGTGGGCTCTTCTTTATTTTAACAGCGGAGTATCCTTTATTTTCGTGTTTTGAAACGCGCTACAAATGCTAAAGCTGATCATTAATTGATGGTTAAAAAATTGTCCAGGGTTTCATAAGTTTTGATTGGTTAGTTAGTATAGTTCGGTTGACCTTTAGAGTGCTTGGCGTGGTGGTGGATCAGGGATTCATCGGTTGACATTTGTGATGTGGGATGGGCCTTATGGAGTTGACTCTACCCTATGATCTGACACTAGGAATCAGAATGGGGAGTCACGATTCATTTGAAATTGAGTTATTAAGGGTAACATCGGAAGCAAAGAATAATTATTTGAAAGGAAAAAAGGTAATGGGTGAGATTTATGGTCACAAGAAATTTTAGGGATAGAAGTTTATCCTAAAACTTAAAAACCTTTACGAATTTTATTAGTCTTTAATATGAAAATTGTGAAACGTCTCTTCATAGTTTTGTAAAAATATTTCTATTTATAATGATTTTATATTAGTTTATAAATTTTTGGGGAATTTCAAAGTAAAATAATTTTGTACTATAAAATTTGGGCGAATAAGTTTTAGAAAAAAATGGAATTTGCTAATATTTTTTTTGGAAAAAGCATGGAAAATTAGCCCACCTGCTAATATTAGACCCTAAAATTTTCTATGTTTATGGTTCTCATGAAACTGTTGCTCGAAGAAGATGGAGGAATGTGTTGGAAAGTTTTGTGAAGTTCAGAGACAGCGTTAAAAGCTTTTACAAAAGGCTTGTATTAGGAAACTGAAGGTGGTTAAGGTGGCTAAGGAAGTTGAGGAGTGGTTATTCAGAAGGGATATTATGTTTGACAAGGTATTAAGACTTAGTAAGAGAGCTATTGTTGGATTTTGGCAGTTTGCAACTTGCAGCTTGAAGCAAAAGGAGGCCTGTGTTGTATAAAAATTGAAGCCTATTCTAGGTTACAGTCCAAAGATGACCCTACTTCTAAACAATTAGTTATGTATCCATTTCTTGTATCTTGTAGACGTGGAAAAAATTATTTGAGTTACTTTGGTTTGGAGAAGGGGAGTAATATAATTAAGGCATTGGCATGTTCATTTCAATCCTATTGTGGAGAATCTAAGCCACAAGGTTGTTTGGATTAACTTCTGAGTTTTCCCATAGAACTCTAGACCTAGAAGGCACTTGTCCTTATTGGCAATGCATTTGGAATGTTCATTTTCCTTGATGAGAGAAGCTTATTTGGAGTAGATAAGAGGGTGTTCTAGTTCCTTGTTGGAGTGTACTTTGTAGCTGATTTAAAGGAAGAATTTAATCTTGGATGGGAGGAAAATCCTCATGGATAGAGGGTAGATTATTGACATACCCCTTTTCATATCTTGGGGTGCTACTGGACATGGAATTTGATCCACCAATGCCAAAGAAGAAGAAACTTTCATCCTATGGAGGAGTGTGTGCAGGAGAAGTTCAAATAAACCTCTTTTGGCAGTAAGCAAGTAAGTAATGATTCACCCTCCATTTCATTGCAAAAATCATCAAGTAGGGTATCTCAATATTTTTCTTCCTCACCATCTGCATTATTAGTTGGACTCTCAGAGTCTACTATTTCTAATGATCCACATATACATACCCCTCAAAAGGATTTAATTGGTGGGGTGGCATCTCCGATATATTATAATTCTTCAATCAAGTCTAGGGGTTCAAGTATCCCTCTTATTTTTAAATCCCTCCCATTATTGAATTCTTTTCCTCCTAGAGTCCAAGGAAACTAGGACCCAAACGATTTTGGATACCCTTCTCACTCCCTTAGATTTTCCTATTGTTGACACTAAGTCTCCCATAATTGATGGTTGATTGCCTCCCAATATCCCCATATTCAATTCAACACTTATGGGGTTACTTAAACCATGTCTCAATCACCATATCTCCCACAATTGGTTTATGATAGAATTCCTCCTTCGGAGCCATTAGATTATTCATCCTTGTTGTATCCTCTTCCTTTCTTCTCTACTATCTACTCATATGCTATTCCCCATCTTGATTCAACTAAGAGTGTAACCATTAGGAAGACCAAATTATTGGCTCAAAGGGGTAAGGTTTTTGATTCCATGGGAGTCATTTTGGGAATGAAAACCTTATTGGGGAATCATATTCCTCCTTTAACTAATGAGAGTGTGGTTTCTAAGGCTCTTGGAGATTTTTCACTTTTCTCTATTTCCTCCATGACACTTATGTCTCTAAATATGATAGGTCTAGGAGGTGCCTCAAAAAAATCCTCCTTGACTCACTTTATTCAATCACAACGTCCCTCACTAATTCTCATGGATGAAACTATGGATCTAGTGGATAAGGTCAAGCCTTACTTGCTCAATGTGTGCCCTAGCTAGAACTTAAGTGTGATTGAAGATACATGTATTTCACGTGGCTTGGCTATAATGTGGAACTTGAGGGTTACATATTTTTCCTTGTTTAAATATTAAATAAGGATTACAATTTTGGGTTAGTTTAGAGGCTATGTTATTCTGGTCTATATTGTGAATCATTATGGTTCTTTTTAGTAGAGAGATGTCTTCAAGAATCTGTTGTATTATTGTGGCATTTAAGAGTGAATTCTCTTATTTCTACTGGAGATTTAAATATTTCTCTTATGCTAGCAAGGTTTGGAGGGCGCACAATAGGGTGGATTCTTTGGTGGCTTTATTCAACGAGGTCTTTACCCATAATCAACTTATGGATATTTCTCGTAGTATTTTCCATCCTACTTGGAGCAATGGGAGGGTTGGAAGGGATGGAATTACTAAGAGACTGGACTTTTTTTTGGTTAAGTAATATCTACTTTACTTTTTGGGAACCACTAGGTCTTAGGTCTATACTTTGGGAATTTTTTACCACCATCCTAACTTCTTGCAATGACAAGATGAATATTGTTACTGAAATATCCCTTTCAAGTTTAATCATGCTTGGTTGGTGAAGGATGAGTTTTTATCTTTGAATAGATATAATTGGATGAAGCCGTTAGAATATGTTTTTTATTCACAAATAGATAATTTTGTTTTTTAACTTAAGGAGTTGAAATAAGATATTAAAATCTAGGAAAGGAATAAGAAGAAAAAGAACCATATTTAGTTGAAGGAAATTGAATTAAAATTAAAAGCTCTAGACAACCCAACTCATCTTGATTACTTCTCTATGGAGACCAAAAAGGAATTAATGGAATCAGATAACAAAAATAGATATATTATGAGATTATAAGGGTAAGAATGGTGCTTGAAAAGTAGATTGGTTTGGATAAAGGTCAGGGATAACAATACCAAGTTTTTTCATCATTTGTTATGCAATGCATAAGGGAGAATTCTATTTGAGATCTATAGGATGCAAGAGGAAATACTATATACTCTTGGGGCAACTTGCAATTAGAGGTGGTAAAATATTTCAGGGGATTATATACTACCATAGAAGAAGTCAACATTGATAATCAATTGAAAGTCTTAGAATCATACCCGAGTATCTTCATGTTGGAAGATGTTGAATATATTGGGAGGCTGGTTACTATTACTGAATTGGAAAAGGTCCTTTGGACTTTTTCCAAGGACAAAATTCCAAGACTAGATGGATGCTTAGTTGAGATTTTTCTTCACTTCTTTGATCTTATGTTTGGGGAGGGGGACGACTTACAAAAATTGTTGGAAGAATATAGATGTTCTAGAAAGGTCTATGGGGCTTTGAATTCAACATTTATAGTTCTCATTCCAAAACATAAAAAGCCTCAATCTTTCAAGGATTATAAGCCCATATACTTGTGTGATGTTGTTGACAAACTAATTTCAAAGATTATAGATTGTTGATTTTGAGAAAGATTATCTTACTACATCTCTCGAGAATAATTTAGTTTTCTTAAGATGAGGAAAATTCATGAGGCCATCACAAAGGCTCAAGAGTGCTTACACTTTCTAAAAGTAAGACAAAGAAATGCCCTCATCTTGAAATTAGACCTTGTGAAGGCATATGACTATGTTGATTTTGGGTTTCTTCATACAACAATTCATAAGATTAGTCTTACTTTTGGAGTGGTTCATTGGATTATGGTGTGTGTATCTTTTGTTCAATTTGAAACCTTAATAAATGGAGTTGCTTCCATGATTTTTAAGGAAGCAAGGCAATTGAGACAAGGGTGTTCCTTGTCACTATGGTTATTCATAGTTGTAATTGAAGGTTTAATTCAACTAATAAAATTGGGGAAGATGAGGGACTAAATTTATTGGCATTCAGGTACCTATGAACCTGTCAATCTCTCATATAATTTTTTGATGATGTCCTTTGTTTTGGAAAAGGTGCTCTCATGGAATGAGTAAATTATTACAAAATAATCTATTCCTTCAATTGTGCTACTAGTTTATATATGAATAAGGAAAAATATGCTTTCATTTGTTTTTAGGCTGATGCTAGAATTTTAATCAAAATTTCCAATCATTTTACTATCCACATTTATCCATTAGCTCAAAGGTTTACTTCCTTAGGGTTTTTCCTTAAACCCAATAAGTATGTTATGCAAGATTGGATGCAAGATTGGAGGTGGTTAATTGGAAAATCAAAAATTAAGATGAATATGTGGACCTGTGGATGGTTATCTAAGGGAGGGAGACTCATTCTAGTCAAGGTTGTGCTTCAAAACATGCATGTGGACTCGATGCATATTGTTAAGGTGCTAAAATACATTATCAAGTAGATTAATTTATTAATAGACAATTTCATATGGGAAGGTAGTACAAATAGGAAAAAGTTTCACTTGGTAAACTTAAAGGAACTAATACAACCTAAAAAGGAAGGAGGATGGGGACTTAAGAACTTGAAGGGGTTCGACTAGGCTCTTGTAGTTAAAACACTCTAGAGGGCGATTTGTGGAGAAGACTTATGGTTGTACTTGGTAAAAGATAAATACCTTTCATATACCCTCGTTCATGTTTGTATCAAATAGAACATATCTACATCCAAAGAGGTGACTTCAATTTGGTGTTCACTTTTCAAAATTAAGCATTGGTCGGCTAGAAGCATATATTGGAAAAATGACAATGGAACTAAGGTAAGTATTAGAGAGGATGCCTTTGTTTTGTTTGTTGGTAACTCATGTATTCCACAAAAAAAGGATTATATTCCTCCATTAAAAAGGGATCTATTATTTGAATTAGATTACGGAAGATTGCCATTTTCCCATTTTAGGCACAATTTGGTGTTCCCCTAGAGACTTGGGCTTGGAAGCTAAATGGGAAACACATTGGAATTTATATATTAGTGACATTGATTAGGAAGGGGTAACCCTTTCATAGGAAGATGACTTATTACATTGGAGTGAGAATTAGGAGGATGGGAAGGTTCTAGTGAGGGAGGTTTATATGCATGGTTCAAATTTCCTAATGGTCACAAACTAGTTATGGTGGTATAATAAACTCCAGAAGTGGAAGCTCCCCATGAAATTGAAACTATTTGGTTGGTTATGCTTTAAAAATAAAGTTCTCACATGGGATAACCTATGGAAAAGGGGTTTTCAAGGATCTAGGAGATTCTCCATTTGCAAAATAGAGGAAGAGACAATTATACATTTAATTTTATAGTGTTCTTTTGTTGTTGGGATCTCGATGATAAATCGGAATTTATTAAACATTTATTCAACCTGGAATATAATAAATTTACAATATTTCGTCAAGGATGTGACAACCCCAAGCATGGTTTTTCTCATGAAATTCAATGTACACATTTTTACCAAAAAAACGGGGTTGAGTCAAGGGACACATATTCCAAAGTTGAGGAGGTTTCTTGCTTGCGATATTCAAGGTTTCCTTCTTGTAGAAAAAATGAATTGGTTATGAAAACCATTAAAGGTTGGTTGGTGTGTTTTAATGGATTGGTTTTCCAAATTTAATTGGGCTGCAAGAGAAGTACACAAGGCCAACTTATCTTGAAAAATATTACAAGGTAGTAAGTCATCTGAAAATTGAATGTACTTGATTAAGGGTGCAAGGTATCCATTTCCAATAATTTTAAATGTGAGCAATATACTCCAAGTGTACTTCTAAAAATGTGAGAACTTCTTATTTCTTATACAGAGATAGACTATAGGGGCATTTACTAGACATGTTACCTATAAAGAGAGGATGAGTTCCAGAGGCTACCTGGCCCTCTACAGGCTCTGCTTAAAGAAATAAACAAGTAAACACTCAGAGGTCATTAACATACACATGCTTGAAGCTTGATGTCTTGCGGAATAAAACAAACAAGTCTGAGCAGTTGTTTAGGTGTTTATGTGTGAAGGCAAGTTATTTAAATTTGTTGTTTAACACATTATATCAGATGTATTTAGCATAATATCTTCATCAAATAATGACGCAAAGATGATGAAGTAGTTCACCCTTCCTGGGCTAGATCTGCTGGACCAAGCCTCTCAAACTGGGCTTGTCCTCTTGTATTAAGAAAGATGCAAAGGCTAATACAGGAATAAGAGTGTCTCGAAAGATAGATCTGACTATAAAAACAGAATCAAAAGATAGGAAATAGCTAAGAATGCTCTTTCCCAAGCACTAAACAGTGAAATTGTACCTTATTCAGTACTTTCCCCAATTGGCCCTAGTGGCCCTTTAAACTTCCATGGAAAAATTCGAGGTGAAGATGACCTCAAATGGTTCTGAAACCTCTGCCAAGAGATTGAGAAGATTGATAATAGCAGAGATAGGCTTTGAATCACCAAAAATGGATGAGTACGGCCCCCAAACAACTTAAGCAGTAAAATGGCCGTAGTGGCCCTGAAAGCTTCCTTAAAGCTAAACAGTGAGAAAAATGGCTCAACAGGAAAAATGAGTTGCAGAAATGGATTCAAAATGTTGAAAAAACTTCAAGAATGACCTTCGTTTCACATTCACTCGCTACACACATCTCAATGCAACTCTCAAACTGATTTGGCCCAAGTGGCTCCTGGAAATTCCACGAAACAAAAACACCTCCAAACGACCTCAGATGGCTATGAAACCTGTGCTAATGGACTTAGAAGGTCGAAGAGACCCGAAAAAAAAATAAAAAATCATCCAAAAAAAACTTTCGTAGCCAATGTTATGGCTCCTTGAAATATACTACTAATTTGTCCTAGAAACACTCCAGCTAACTTTAGTTGGAGTTCAGTTAAAGCCACCAATTATAGCGGGACCGCCCAAATTTGGCACTCCACCAAAATTTCCGCCATGCTAACTAGTAGCTAACTCCAGTTCCAGCGCACATGTGACCAAAAGTTCGGGCTTGGCAGTTGGGCTTTCCTTGGATTGCGTATCCAAATGGTCCTAAAGCACTTTACATTCAAATTATGTTGCATTGGCCAACCTAACAAGTCATGAAGCTTTGCTGCAATGGTAAGACGCTATACTTAATTGCGCTAGTGATACCTAAAACATTGTCGATACGTTAACAAGTTGTAGTTGTTTGGTTAGTAAAGTTTCGTTTTTAGTCAAGGCTTTCGTCCCTTTGATCAAATTGGAAGTTTGATTTGATGAGCAAGTGTAAGCTTCTAATAACTTCGTTGTATTATGGTTGTTTTTTTGAAGGGTGGCTAGATGTTTTTTTTTCATTATAATATTTATTTTATAAATATTGGTTATTTATTTGGGTTTTGATCTAAATTGTTATTAAATAATATTAATAAAAATTAATGATGAAGAGGCATCTAAAATAGAGGAAGCATAAATATAATATTAAAAAGTATAGCTTAAAATAAAATAGAGAGTAATTTGACGCAGAATATATATATATAAATATATAATATATATAATATATATATATATATATATATATATATATATATATATATATTTAATTCAGTGATAAATTTTTTTTTTTCAGAAGAAAAATCAAATTTGTATTGATAGAAAGATAATCAATTACATATATCGGTTTAAATGGGGTATAAACCCATATCTTTCATGGAATAAAACCAGTTCATAGGCGCTGATAAAACTATGTTGTTTAAAAACAAAAGGTCAATGCACAGATGTGCGGAGAGATCAGATCGATGCATATACCATATAATCAGATGTAAAACCACAATGGCGGAGAAAGATCATTATACAAAAAAATTTAGAGAAGGCGAAAACAACCAGATGGAAAATGCATAAAAGGAAGCCTAAATGCCAAGAAATTCCAGGAGAGCCTTGATGCAAAGCAAAGTGGAAGAAATGGGCCTCCTAAAGCTTTTGAAAATGGAATCGTTTCGCCACTTCCAAATAGACCAACAGACTGAGATAAAAATAGTGCGCCGTGAGTCTGACTGTGCGCTCCACTAGAAAAAACCTTCCTGTACAGAGGAGAAAAGACAGTGAGGAAAATCCAGAGATAAGGAAAGATCATACCACACTCGTAGAGAAGCTTGACATTGGAAGAACAAATGGAGCTTTGTCTCCTCAGCTGAAAGACACAAGGTGCAGCGGCTCGGTCCAGTCCATCCTCTCTTCTGAAGATTGTCCCACGAAAGATTCCTGTTCTGGAAGAGGAGCCATGTAAAAAGAACCATCATGAGAGGGCAGGCGGCTTTCCAAAAAAGGAAAGGGAAAATCGGTTGGATAGATTGTGCAGAAATTTGTAATAGAGCGGCATAAATGTCCCTTACACTGAAAGGAGATGGCGCACGGGGCATGTTCCATGCCAAAAAATCCGAATTCCCTGTTCTTCTAATGGCTAAACCCTGTAAGATAAGGCGCACTAAATTCCATACGATATAGAGGTATGGCGGCAATGTGAGATCCTCGACATCCATCCATATGGGGGACGAGGAGGACCATGATTTAATGAGTCGGTCCCATGTAAATATGCCTCTATATTGTAAAAAGGATATGAGTGATTGCGACAGAAGGGAGGTCAGCCCGTTGTGAATGAGATCAGTGCCAATAAAAACATTTGACCCTGAGTAAATCGACCACCGAAAATTCCTCAAGATGAACGGCATATTCTTTCGAAGGCTTAGCCAGATGGCGGATCCTCTCTTCACCCCCAGTGAATTCCTTTTGTACCAGAATGCAATATTTATTCCTTTCAAGTATTTTCTGTTGATGAAAGTGCTCCATGGGCCGTTCTCGTATATACCCCGAAGGAGAGTTGTGCACAAGAGAGAATTTCCAATCGATCTCATATCCAGTAAGCCCCATCCTCCCAGTTTTTTCGGAATGGTTATATACTTCATCTTAACTAGGTGAATTTTGGTTTGACAGGATTTTCCCCCCCACAGGAAATTGGTAGCATATGATTTCATTTTATTGATTACGAGGGCAGGGATGAAAAATAGGTGCACCCAGTATATGGCCAATTGGGACAAAACAGCTTGAACTAGAATATAACGACCTGCCAGGGAGAGGACCCTTGCCTCCCATCCTGAAATTTTTGAGTAAAATCGATCCATCAACCACGACCAGTCCCCCTTCTTGTTCCCAGATGGCTTGAGAATGAAACCGAGATATTTGAACCCCTTTTCAATCAGCACGGCTTCTATACCAAAAACCGCGGCGATCCAAGTAACCGGTACCAGATCGGTCTCATTATGTTATAGTTTCGATTTTTCCTTGTTAATACAGATACCAGAAGCGGACTGGAACCTGGAAAAAATGTTAAAAAGAAACTGCCAAGATGCCTTGTGCAGCATAGCAAAAACGAGAATGTCGTCCACAAAGAGATTGTGGGATAAATAAAAGTCCTTGCACATCTTGATCGGTCTGAAGCAAAAACCAGATGCTGCCCTATTTAGGTGAATGCTTAAGGTATTCATGACCAGGATAAAAAGCAACGGAGAGAGGGGGCATCCGTGATGGAGACCCCTTTTTGCTTTGAAGAAAGGAGACGGGGTGCCATTGATGATGACCGAAAAATTAATATTTTCAACGCAAGCCATGATCCATTCTATCCCCTTAGATCTCATGCCAATTTTCGCCAACAAAATCCTGAGTAGACCCCAATCCACACAATCATAGGCTTTTTTCAAGTCGATCTTTAGAATTGCCGCCTTGGTCTTTTTTGTCTGGAGAGAGAAAAGGCATTCTTGGGTTAGTGCCACAGCGTCCCAGATGTTTCAATCCTTCAGAAAAACGTGCTAGTCTCTGGTGATGAAAAGGTTAAATACCGGTTTTAACCTTTCTGCAATGATTTTAGTTATGATTTTGAATAAAGAATTACAAAGAGCAATAGGCCAATAATTTAGGAAAGATGCAGAATCTCCTTTTTTAGGAATTAGTGCTATGAGGGTGGATGAAAGGGAAGAGTGAATATTTCCGGACATTCGTGAGGCCTCCACCATGCGCAACAGGTCCACCATGAATAGGTCATAAAAATGAAGGAAGAATTCTATGGGCCAGCCGTCAGGGCCTGGGCTCTTGTCCTTTTTCGAAGCTTTCATGGCGGCAATGAACTCGTCCTCAGTGACAGGTTTGATGAAGTTCTCATATGCAGTTTCATCAAACATTTCAGGCATATGCTCAACGGCCCAAATCATATCCATTGCATTACATTGTTTCCTTTTGTACTGTACCTGGAAAAACCGTGCAGCCTCATTGGAAATATCCTCTTGTGAAAAGAGATAGTCCCCGTTCCCATCCTCGATCTTCCAGATCAAATTCCTCCTCCTGGCATTAGAAAAATTATGAAAATATTTAGTGTTACGGTCCCCTCCCTTGAGCCACAATGCTCTACTTTTGAGCCGCCATAGCGCTTCTTCTTTACTAAGGGGGGAATGTTTCTTTTTTTCTAAAGATCTGATGAGGTTCTTTTTCTCCAACGACATATCATTGAAGGATGACGTGGAAATAACGTTCAGCTCCTGTAGAATGTGATTCAACTCTTCTTTATCCTGTTTGATTCTGTGAGATTGCCATACTTTAGCGGAATTTTTGAGGCACTGTATTTTCTCTCGGAAAGTTAGGAAGAGAGCCGAATCAGATCCCTTCATCTCCGTCCATTTTTTGGTGATGATATCGTTGAAGGATTCGTCCTCCAAAAATATCCTATTGAATTTAAAGTAATATTCCTTTCTGAATTTAAAAGCCTCCTAGCCAAGAATGATGGGCTTGTGATCGGATGTAAAATCATTAGCAATGGATGAATACAGCATACCCAATTTCTCGATCACGAAAACCTTAATAAGAAAACGGTTGATCCTCTTGGCTATAAAAGCCGGCCCCAGTCTGCCATTATCCCATGTGGGCTTCATTTGATCAGGAATGACATCAACCATATTCCTGTTGAGGAGCCCCATCCTGATCTTGTCAGATAGTGGGTCTCGTTCCCTGCAATTTCCACAACATTCGTTAGGACTAAGAGTGACGTTCAGGTCCCTAGCAATCAACAGAGAATCCATATCTAGAATTCTAGAGGCAAAAAATCTGTCCCAGAAAAGAGTTATGTTCCTGTAAGGTGCATAGACGTTGAGGAGATTCAAACGTTGTGCATTCCCCCTGACCATAGCCGAGAGCATGATTCCTACACAACACTTAAAAGCCATAGCGTCGATCCATTCAGGATCCCAAAGGACAGCAAGACCACTCGATAAGCCAATGGCACCAGTAGCGACCATGAACCAAGTCGGGAGCATTTTCCTGAAAAATGCAATGGTCACATAGCACGGATGCATGGTTTCTTGTATAAAGACAATTTTAGGGCGGGCCTGATAAAAGAAATTTTTGAGCGCCAGGAATTTTTGGGAGGCGCCCAGACCTCGAATGTTCATCGAGATGAGAAAGGTCATCATGAAGATTCACCAGCGGTGCTTGCTCTAAGAGGTTGTGGGGCGGCAGACTCCATAATAGGCACTTCCACCAGAGAAAGATTAGTAATACCTAAATCAGAAGCAATGGTTCCTCCTCTGAAATGTCGGTTGTCACCCTTTTTTTTTTCCTTACTGTGATGTTTTTGGCAGAATTTTGCCTAATGGAGAGGTGATGGGGCCTAGGTGGCTTGTGGATGGTGAGGGGCTCAAATTCTAAAGGATTCCGCTGGATAAAGAGGTCGATGTCACTCTGGAGAGTATTATGAGGCGAACTGGAAGGAGAGTTGCAAGGGGTGGGAGCAATAGCTGGTTCTTTCCCTTTGTCAATACCATACGAAGGTGTATGTCGTGGACTTGAGGGGGTTGAAGGTGAGGATGAAAGCGAAATGTTGAGAGAGCCCACCGTAAAGTCCCTTTGAATCATGATTGGAGGGGAGGGAACAGAGTTCACCTCAATAGGTTCGGGGATGGGTGAAATGATGACCGCTGCAGAAGGGAGAGGGGATGGGACATGGGGAGGAGCAAATGCCTTGGATGTTTCCATGTCATGAACGTCCGGGGAGCAAACGTGATTGCCATGCTCCATGAAGAAAGATTCAGAAAACTGTGGTCTTTTCTTTAAGAGCGGAGACAAGTGGTGCCTTCTATGAGTGTGGAGCTTGTAGTCCTTGATGAGGTGGCCGGTCCTATGACACCTTGAGCAGCGGAAGGGGATGCCCCAAAAATCGATTCTCTGTCTAAAATTCATCCCGTCCCAATTAATATCAATGAATTTCGGATAAGCACCTTTGAATGGTTTCTCAATGGGAATCCATGCGACCCGTTTATCCCGTTCACCCTTACACCACAGATCAACGTAGATAAACTTCCCAATCGAGTTCCCTATCTCTGACAGAGTTTCAGAAGACCAGAGTTCTAGTGGAAGATTCGGCAGTTTGGCCCAGATCAATGAGTTTGTGGGCGTATTCTTCAATGGGTCAAAACCCATGTACCATCTTGACAGAAATAAGAAACTTCTGCCGTCTACCCAGGGTTCGCTGAGAATAAGCTCCAGATCCTTCTCTTTGAGGAAGTGGAAGAAAACCAGTCCTTCATAAGATGCGAGATTATGGGTGTGTAGCCCAATATGGGAGACCATTTGTCGGATAACCATTGCCGCATTTCCAATTCCTTCATAAGAGGGAAATGTCATTTCCCGACAAGTGCCAGCTTTTGTAAACTGTCAATACGTTCCGTGAGGAAAACACTGTTCACCGTGACACATGAAAATGTCAGTTTTGTTTAACATTTTAAGTCAAGGTTTCTTGTACTTTATTAACATTCAAACTTATATAGTTATCTGCTCTAATAACATTTTTGTTTATTATTTATTTATTTTATATCAATTTAGCTCTAGTTTTATATTTTTTTTATATCGTTCTTTCTGAAGCAAAAACCAATGTAAGGCTTCTCATGGCTTCTCATAATTTTCACTCTATTTATTTTGGAAATATTTAATGTTAATTTAACTTTCTAATTAGCTAACTCAATTTCATTTTTTTGGGCCTACTTTCGAGAGAGACTGATACTAAAATTTAGGATTTTGTTAAAAAATAAGTAATTGGTTTTAGTGCTATACAATAATATTGTATATTGGGTGATCTTACTACGCTGAAACAATAGTCAAAGGGAACCTCTCCATGGACATGTTCCAACCGAAGGAGTGTGCAAGGCCGTCAATTATGATTACAATAGTCAAGGGGAACCTCTCCATTGACGTGTTACAACCGAAGGAGTGTGTAAGGGCATCAATTAAGATTGAAGTGCAAAATGTGGAGAGGGAGGGGTAAGCTATGTATCATTGGTGGAGAAAAGCTTTTTCCATGGATGGCATGAAGGGGGTCTAGGCCAAGAAGTCGTAATACAGCTAGCACATTTCGAATGGCAGCAGAGGTTGGGAAAAAGCTGAAAAGGCCCTCCCAAGCACAGATGAAGTTTTAATGACCATTTAAAGAATAATATAAATTTTATATAAATAAAAAAAAATAGTTTGAAAAAATTGTAATTCATTCAAATTTTTTTTTTTGTAAGCTAGGGCGGGACTCTCCGATTTACATGTCCATTAAGTACCTCTCAATGGGGAAGGGTAGCCCAAGATTTAAAACCAAGACTTCTGGTTCGGTGAGACTTCATTTCCACGGCCATTGCCGCTTGAGCTACCCCATGTAGACGTAATTCATTCAATTTTTAATTAAGTTTATATTTAATTTTTTTTAAATTAATTTGAGTTGTAAATAAAATATTTTAATATGTCTGATTAAATAAAATATTTCAATATCATATATAGAAATAAATGTGTATTTAAAAATATATTAATTTATAAAAATCATTTTAATGTGGACAATATAGACTATAAATAAAATATTTCAATGCCCATATTGAATAAATATGAGCATTGAGTAAAATTTTTCAATGTCAACTATATACATATCATATAAAATATTTCAATGTTTATTTAAATTAAGAAATTTCAATGTCAACGATAGATATATTATTTTGACAATAAAAAATTCCTTATTGTTAAAATATTCACATAGTTTAGCTATCCACATTTTGGAGTTTTGCCACATATATTATTTTACACATTTTTTTCAAAAAACCAGAAAATGTTTGTTGGAATTGAAGCTATAATCTTTGTAGCCTACATAATCCAAGTGCCAAAGGAGATTTCCAAGCTATAGTGTCTAATATTCATTCAATATTTAATTTAAACAATGAAAATTACAGTCAAATAAAGAATTATATTGTTAGAATATTTTATCAACATGTTGCTCAAAACAAAAGAGATGTGTAATTCATTCCATACTCAATTCAATTTGATCGAGCCATTTTATGTACTTTGTAAGTATAAGTTTTATGGATGTGTTAATTTCTCTTAACGAAAAGTAAGATATACTTTATAATTTACTTTGATATTTATTAATTTCATTACAACAATGATCAACATGTTACTTATGAGTATATGACGTTGGTAGGGAGGGTAATATCCATTCTCTTAACAACCCAATATAAATCCATTTTTTATTTTTTATTTTTTATTTTTTTGAACATTTTAAAGTGCTTTAATGATCAATATGTAGTAGGTTCATACAGAAAAAGGTGAGTGTGTCTGAGGGAATGGCGACTTAGGGTTTCTGTAGAACCTGTAATAGCAGACCTGAGCAGCCTTCTGCAATACTGTCATACCATCAGCAATATGAAAAACAACACACGACAAGAAGCAGAGGGAGCATCATGAATACCCCCCAGGGGGAGGACACTGCGCCTCCCCCCAACGCAAATTATTCTCCTCAAAGGCGTGAGGAGGGAACTAGTTCAGTTGATCAAAATGGAGATAGAGAGAAGATAGATCCACAAGATGCCAAGAAGAATGACAGGGAGAACCCCCAAGTTACCTCAAACACCTGTAGACCGATCACTACTGAACGCCCAAAAATAAAGCTCCTGAGTCATCAGATCAATGCCTAGATCCAGTACATGAGAGATCATGCATTGATTGGCAAGTTCATCGGTATGTGGCCAACAGATAAAGCATTGCATGGCTGGATAGCAGTGAAATGGAAGCCGAAAGGACACATAATGTTGTAGCTAGGACCTAAAGGGTTCATCACAGCCATTTTTAACTGCTTGGAGAACCGAAATAGAGTACTAGATGGCGGCCCCTATTTTTTCAATGCAGCTAGACTATACTTGAGGGGATGGGTGGAGCACTTTAATCCAGACAAAGAAGATCTCAGCTAGGCACCAGTCTAGATTCGTCTCTACTCTCTCCCAATGGAATACTGGGACGAAGAGACGTTACAAACCATAGGCAATGGTCTCGGTGAATTTGTCAAAACGGTAGAGGAAACAAAACTTCGAAGATACACTTGCTTTGCCCACATTTTCATTTACATGCACCTTAGCAAGGCACTTTCGAATGCGGTAAGTATTTTTCACGACGATGTTGAATGGGTTCAGTTAATTGATTATGAACATATGTTTTTCAAATGCAGGAGATGCCATGCACTAGGTCACCTGTTTCAGGACTGTCCTCTAAACCAAAAACCCTTGAATACCACTGCCCCTAAGGAGTCGGATCTGACTAGCTTCACTAAAGTGGCCAATCGTAGGAAAAATCATAAGAAACTTGCTACAATCCCTAAGAAGCCTCAAGCCAATTCATCAAAACCCTCTACGAGTAATAGTTTTGAAGTGCTAGCCCGACAAGAAGTACACAACCCTAAGCCCCTTGACTCATCTGTGAAGGATCCCATGATGAACAAACAACCCACACATTCTGATCCCAAAAAAATACCAAAAGAACCATTGCCCACAAATCCTTCCTCCACAGCTACACGCACAGTCCCAAACTAGTACTCGCAAGGAATGGAGGTAGACAACTCACAGCTTGACCTTTCCAGGGCAACAGAAACAACAAAAGACATAAGTGACACACAACATATGGAAGAAGAACCAAAAAGTATAGACATTGGGGATTTGGACATTCTTGGTCTAGAGCAGGCATGCAAAACAAAAAATTATGATAAAATCCCAGAGCGACAGTTGGAGAATCTGGAAGTAATTCTATCTAGAGCTCAACAGAAAAAATCCCTAGGCATTCAAACTGGAGATCTTTGGGATGGGAAAAGTGTAATCAAAGATAACCAAAAGAGAGGGAGAAAAACGGATCTTCAACACAGCATCCGCATTGGGGAAATGCTAGTGGAGTCAGGTAGGACTCCAAGCTTAGAAAGTATTACAACTCTCTCTCCAACCTTCCATCATGAAACTAATCTCATGGAACATTAGGGGGCTCAATAGCCCTGGGAAAATTAGATTGATTAAGAACATGATAAAGCAAGAGAAGCCCCAAATTCTCTTTCTGCAGGAAACTAAATGCAAATCCATCACTCTCGACCGAATTGCTACAAAAGTTTGGCCGGGCAGTATAGTAGCAACAGTAGGTGCCTCCGATGCCTCAGGAGGCTTAGCAATCATCTGGGATGCATGCACAATCGAGCTCAACAATATCTGTGCAAACAAGCATTTCCTTCAAGCTACTTTCCACATTACAGGAACTAATATACATGGTCACATAACCAATGTATATTTTCCCCAAGAAGCTATGCATAAGGTTGAACTTCTAAATACCCTTTCCTCAATCAATACTGATCGTTCTCATCCACTCTAGATCATTGGAGGCGACTTCAACATGATAACCAAGATGGAGGAAAAGCAGGGAGGAAGAAAAAAGTTGGACAAGGAAAGTAACAATCTAAAGGATTACATTCAAAGAAATTGGCTTATTGACATGCCATTCAACAATGGCCTTTTCACCTGGAATAACAAAAGAGCTGGTTTGCACCACATTGCGTCTTGCCTGGACATATTCCTAATCTCTGACATTGTAATCCACTTAGGGGGAGACCTTTCAGCTTCAATCCCACTATTGGCAGGCTCAGACCATTGGCCAATTTCTCTCCCATGGTCTCGACTAGGCAATGCTACCCACAGGCCGTTTCACTTCGAGGCTTTTTGGATGACACATCCAGATTTTTTCAATCTAGTAAATTCGGAATGGACTAACTTCTCTTTGCCAAATGGTACAAGAGTGTTCAAATTTCAGAAGAAACTTAAATACCTCAAGAGTAAAATTAAGCAATGGAACCATTCTTCGTTTGACAACATTTTACAGGCTCAGACTACTCTAGATCAAGATATGAAACAGGTGCAACAAAAGATCATCACAGAGGGAAGATCAGAGGAACTTCTAGAATAGAAAAAGTCTCTTGAAACTCAGATCTTAGAGAGGGCCAAACAAGAAGAAATGCTCTGGAGGCAAAAATCGAGAATCAGGTGGCTTAAGGAGAAAAAAATATCAATTTTTTTCACCGTTCCACTATTCAGCACTGAATGAATAACAATATTACTCACATCCAAAACAAGCAGGGGGTAAAAGTGGAAAAACATGAAGAAATCGAGATCGAAATTCTCAACTACTTTAAGCGAGCTCATCAAGAACCACAGATGGACAAAATGCAAGCTATAGGAAAAATCATAGAGAACATCCCCAAATTCGTCACAGATATGCACAACCAGCTCTTACTCAGGCCGATCAACTTACAGGAAGTGGAAAATGCAGTTCACTAACTGAAAGAAGGCAAGGCACCGGGGCCGGATGGATTTACCTTAATTAAATTGGAAGTCTGGCATATTGTTGAAGAATCAAGAACCATGATATGGATGCTTCTGGCTATGAATGTCACATTTATAGCCCTTATCCCAAAGGAAGCTCAATCTAGAACCCCTAACAAATTTCGGCCCATCACCTTGTGCAACGTCATCTACAAGATAATGTCCAAAATTGTAGCATCAAGACTCAAATCACTGCTACCACTTCTCATTTCGCTGGAGCAATCAAGATATGTAGAAGGCAGGCAGATTACGGATGACATAATCCTAACTCATTAAATTATCCACTCCATGAAGCACTCCAAAAATCAGGTATGCTACTTAAAATCGACCTCTCAAAAGCCTTTGACACTTTAAGTTGGATGTACATTCAAAAGACCCTATCTGCCTTTGGTTTCTCCCCAATTTGGACTCGTTGGGTCATAAGTCTCATCCCTTCCTCTTTCTTCTCTATTTTGATCAATGGTATCCCCTCATCACCTTTCCAGCCTTCCCGAGGTATCATACAGGGGGACCCCCTTTCCCCCTTCCTCTTTGTGTTAATGGCAGAAGGTCTTGGCTGCAGCATTAAAGGTGCTCTGTCATCCCAGAAGCTAAGAGGGCTGTCATTTCCTAACTCGCCAACCTTCACTCATCAGTAATTTGTAGATGACACTATGCTTTTTGGTCACCCTTCAGTCCAGGAAGCTTGACAATTCAATTTACTATTGATGGACTTTTCGGAGGCCTCTGGAGCAAAGATAAACAAAGCCAAATCTCAAAATCTTCTTTTTTCATATAACAGCTATCACCCAAACTTCTATATCTCGTATTCTTGGATTCTCAATCGTTGCTCTCCCTTATAGATATCTTGGTGCTCCTTTGATTGACTCAGCTTTGAAACATTCCTCCCGGAGAATGTTCTTAGAAAAACTAGAGGCTCGATTATCTTCCTGGACTCATAGGGCTCTTAATATGGCCAGTGGCCTTGTCTTAATCAAGGCGATTCCACGATCCATGCCATTGTATCTCTTCTCGATCCTAACAACACCCAAATGGGTTCTCAAAGAGATCAAATGCCTTCAGAGATCCTTCCTGTGGGGCAACTCTGATAAAAAATGCAAATGGGCTCTAGTCAATTGGGACACAGTTTGTCGGCCAAAGCTTGCTGGTGGAATGGGTCTGAGGGATCCTTACAACAACAATATGGTTATGGGCACCCACATTTGGTGGAAATGGCTTTCTATGCCATCCACCCCTTGGGTATCCCTATGGACTGCAAAGTATGCCAACAGTCGACCCACCGAAGAATTAATCTGAATTTCAGAAGTCAACCCAAGTTCTCTAATCTGGAATTCGGCCAAGCAACACAAGCTCTTAATTCAGCAGCATAGCTTCTAGGAAGTGAAGGACGACAATACAGCAAGGTTCCGGGATGACTCTTGGCAGTAGCAACCCAAACTAACGGATTTGATCTTACCTCATCAAATACCGAAGCAGGAAATGCAAATCTATAATACTGTCAAGCACTTCTTGCTTCCTTCTACATTACAAGGGCACAGGCAATGGTGTAGCATTGACCACATATTAAGACAGGGAACGGACTCAGCTCAACAGATTCTTAGTACTGAATTAGCAAAGTGGAAAATACAATACTCAAAGGAAAAGGATATTCTTAGATGGGGCTATGAAGAAAAAGGAACCTTCATAACGAGGGAGGCCTATCACATCATCATGAAGGAACACACTATCAAGGACCCTCTCTGGAATAAAATATGGGACCCAAAGATTTGGCCAAAAGACTCGACCTTTCTTTGGCTCTTATGTCACAATAAAATCCTTACTTGGGATAATCTAAGGAAGAGAAGCTTCCACGACCCCTCCATCTACCCCAACTGCAAGCAAGAAGAGGAAACCACTTAGCATCTTATGAACTCTTGTCCATTAGCATACAAGCCCTGGGAAAAGGTCAGCTTTAGATGCCAAAAGGATGGAAGGACACAAGGATATATAGTTTCCACTGTTCACAACTGGGTAAAGAACCCATTCAAAACCAAGTTGTTAAACTCCTTATGGAAGCTTATACCGGGTTTTCTCATGTGGTCATTATGGAAGGAAAGAAACCGGCGAATCTTCAAGGACCAATCTATGCCCTTGGAATCTCTATGGAATACATTATGTCAAAATATCAGGGAAACTCTGATACTTCAAACATGGTCTGAGGAAGACATTCCCTCTCTCCCATTGGAACAAACCATATGGCCAAATTTGAATCTGCAGTGGAACCAAGAAATGACAATCAAAGGAAAAACTCAAGCAAGAAGCAAGACACCAGATAAGTGGATTCCTCCTCCCTGTAACATGTTCCAACTTAACTTCGATGGAGCCTCGAAAGGACATCCAGGAAAGGCTGGATTTGGAGGAATTTTCAGAGATCAGAAAGGAACTCCTATTCTAACCTACTTAGCTCAATTGGATGGGACACCAACAACTCGACAGAGTTAGAAGGATTATGGTAGGTACACATTATAGCCCGTAAACAGGGTATATTCCCGCTGGTTACAGAGGGATATTATCAAATTCTCATAAATATGGTCACCAAAATGTTGCAAGGAACAACCTCAGGTAAGGTGAGCAATAGCTGGAGAATGGAGAGTAGATTAAAGCTTATCGAAATTTGGCTATCCTCCCACAAAGCGATCAGTATCAAGCATATAATTCAGGAGGGAAACAAAGTAGTTGACCTATTGGCAAATATAGCAGTGGAAAGCGGAAAAGATCTTCATACAGGTACACTCTCTACTCTAGCCACTGAACAACAGATGATGGTTTATCAGGAATTGGTAAAGAATGAAATGGCTCAGGAGGAAGTAATGCACCCAGATGCGGGTGATCTCCAAGAACATTAATGGCTGCCGGCGATCAGACATGCCAGACGGCAGGCAACGCACTGTTCAACGCTCACCCAAGGAGAACACAGGTAAGCCTGCGATCTGCATTAATTAGCACCTCTAGCCGAGACTTGGTTATTGCTGGAAATAGTATGGAGCCTCTCGAACCCTCTACTTATCCTCCCTCTCTTTGCATCTATCCGCCTCAAGCCTGGAATTCTTGTTGCAAAACCGTCACTCGAAGCCGATGCTAGCTCCTTTGCTACATTAACCTCAGAGATGGGCACCATTATTCCCAGTCCAGGCATTGTCCTATAAATCCGGTACCGGAGCCCTCTATCCACAGCCTGTTCTCCTCCCCTATCCCATGTCCTGCTACTATGCATACAAACCTCACTGATATGGTCCGACACCGCATGAGAACTCGTAGCGGTGGCACCCACGGTGGCAGCTCTCACCCTCCTGCTATGCCGAGCCTTGTTCTTGCCTCTTCTCCTCATTCTCATGAGTTCTCGCCTGCTCCTAGGTCTCCGCCCAGAAACTACCCCCATACGCACAGTGGTTAGGGTCAAGAGCATGCCTTCATGGCCGCGCACATTGATATCAGGCTCCACATGGCAATTTCCCCTCTTCTTTCAGGCTTTGTCGCTCACTCGACCCAGTTCAGGTTCTAGAGTAGCCTGAATAGGCCCATCATTACAGCGAATGTAACCATAGTTTTCTCCAAGGATAATGAGCAGAACAATGTGCAAGCAAAAAAATTGGCTGGACCCTCTCAGGAGGAGAGAAATCAAGGAGAGGGTCGTGGTTGCAGGGGCATTAGTCATGGCAGTCTACATGCGGAAGGTGTTCAAGCTAGCGACATTCCGCATGGAGGTGGCAAAGCAGCAAGAGCTTCAATCAGGATGGAGTTTGCTGGCAATTCGAGCGGTACCCACTATGCTAGTGAGCCTCCAGGTGGTGTGGAGAAGGGTAATGTGGAAGAGAAGGAAGAAGACTGGGACCAGTATGCCTGCCCCATCGTCGAGGAGCCACCGGACCAGTTTAACAAAAACTGACGCCGTGTGGCATAGGTGGCCACCTAAGCGCCAACTCAGAAGTCTACTGCTGATGGGTTTGGTCTATTCGCGTGTTGTTTTTGCTATTTATATGATCGATAAGCGGTTTTGTCATTTGGATGTAGCTACAGGTGGTCCTATGCTGAATCCGCCTCTAGTTTTTGTATTAAACTTGAATACTGGTCTTATGTATGGTTTTCCCTTTGGTCATGGTTTCAGGTTATATGTTTGGTCTCTCGCCATGTCAAATTGGTTTCCCCAAATCTGGGGCAGTTTAGAATTTTATGATGTACTTCAGTGATAACTGTTGAGGCAGGGCCTCGTTGTAAATATTTTTGGTTTTTTAATAGAATTAGCTTTATGGAAATTATAATATAATATAATATATATATATATATATAGATATAGATATATATCCATAACAAAGTTAATTAAGTACTTATTGATATAAAATGTAACAAAAGTGAAATGAGTATCAATGCAATATGGCAACAATATTGTATAACATTATCTAAAGCTTTTATAATGCAATATTTTGTTGACTCATCAACAATAAAATTAAAAAATAAAAATAAAAATGATATAAATCTCTGAATTATTTAATTGATGGATTTAATGTTATAAATCATGAAATCTATTTAATGTAAAGCACACATCTAAATTTAAAAATAAATTAATTTATTCATATAAAAAATAAATTATTATTTAATAGTACAACCATTCCCTAGACAACAATTCATCTAAAAATTTGAAACTCGAACTCATAATTTACCCCATCCTTCCTAACCACAAAATATCATCAATAAATTATTTAAAGCTTCATTTATTAATTATTAATTTTTAATTTTAAATATTTTATATTTACAACTAAAATTTTAATTTCTAAATATAAGTCAAAATTATAAATCAAATATAAAAAAGTTATTATAGATTAGATACAATAATTTTATGTTTATTTAATTATAATAAATTTAAAAACTTTATAAAATTACCCTAATAAATTAACTCTTAATTCCCATTTAAATTTACTTGGCCAAAGAATTCCATTGAATATTTTTAGTAATATTCACCATCCGTGCATTTTAAAAATAGATTAGATAATTTCCAAAATCATAATAAACTTGAATGAGGTATTTATAATTTGTATATTTATTTTTTCTGATATATATTTTTCATTAGTTTAAAAATGACAAATGTCTTATGATTCTAAATTTTTGCAATAAGTCATCAGATAACCAATTTACTTAAAATTTTGTTTGATATCGTAATTTTTAATTATTAAATTTAGCAATTTTAATATAAAATGAATTCAACTTCATTAAAATGCTTTTGTTATTATTATATATATTGTAATTATTAAAAATAATATTTAATATATTGTAATATTAGAAAATAATATTTTTAATTTCTTGATTTTTTTGATTAAAAATGGAGAAATAGGGATTTTATTATTAATATTTTAATATAATGAATAAATGGATGATATTTTAATACTCACAATACTAAAAATGAAATACTTTTCCGATTCTAATTCTCTAGAAGTGCAAAATATAGACACTTGTTCTTGTCAAGCTTTTTGACGTCTCTTCCCCCAAATTGATGTGAGTTAGTTCTTAATTGAGAGAAAAATAGAACTTAAATTAAATTTTCATTATATATAAAAGATGTGATTTAAATATTGAATAATTATCTTTCACTTCTTTTTTTTTGTAAGTTCAGCAATGATGAGGTTATATCATGGTCACATGTAAGAATAACACCACTTGCACAGGGTGGCCATATCATGACCATATGTAAGAATAGGGTGGGGAATTGAAACATCTCAAAATGCCTTAACAAGGAATGGGATCACCATCTATCTAAGATGCCATCGACAATTACTCTATACTTTTGAAAAGTAACCTGCCATGAAATTGTACACTAAATGAGTGAAATTAAGAAATCTTAAATTTCATGGGTTAAGAAACTAGTTTCATTATTTCCTTTGACATATAGTTTGAGTAGGCTTAACATTTAAAAAAATTTCTTCACATTTAAAATATCACAGGTACAAATAAATCTACACCATGTTTTTAATGACATAGAAGATCATGTCTAAATCACCATATTTTTTATGAGTTAAAAGATGGGAAGGTTAGTGTTTCTACTAATATTTTGAGCTTATGATTTGATATAGGTGTAAGAAAGGTATTAAAAAAGAAATGTATTTTCAACCTTTTCAGTGTAACAAAGATGACAAAGTCCTTCAACCCACCACATTTTACAAATTGTTCATTAAAGGTTTCAATATGAAGTTTGTGAGATTTATAAGCTTATTTAAGCAATGTTAATTTTATTGTTTATTCTGGCTAAAACATAAAGATAATTTTGAACTTTTAGATTAGGTTTGATGGATTTATTATAATAATATAAAAAAATAAATCCTTTAATTCTCTACCACACCATTATTTCCCCTTAATTTACATGAATAATCTTTTTTTTGGTTCTATTACAAAAGTGCATCTTCTTTAATTCCATAATGATTCAACCCAGACTTGACATCTTTCTATGAACCTCAATTATGGAGTTCCCAAACGAAATCTCAAATAGGTGAAACGTGGGCATCTCCAACCACTCGTAGACACATAAAGACTATATTGAACCCACCTTTTTCACTTAACACTTTCCTAGCTTAATGGGTTCTAGAGAGTTTAAGACATTTTTCCTAACATAACTTTGAAGACATTTTGGATATATTTTGAGGAGATCAAATTAGAGATATTTGTGGGGGTTTCTCCTTGCTACAAAAATAATCTCAACTCAATTGGTTGGGGATATTATATGTTACTTACTATTGCTATGCCGTGAGCCAGGAAAGAAGATCTAATTTTTTTTATAGATTTTTGGAGGGAAAGAAATCCTCCATTCAAAGAGGAAAGAAAATTAATTTATTGGTTGTTCAATTTTGGTGAGAGATTTTTTAACCAGCAATTTTCTATATAGATCTCATAAGTGGACTTGTAATTTGGTTTTGAATATAATATACGAATAGTTTGGTGCGCACCATATATGTTCCTCCAATTTCAATTTCGTTTTTGGTATTAGAATCTCTATGGACTTAACTCCCTCAACGGAGAGCCCAAAGAAATGGAAGAGACCTGAGATTTTGTTTTCTGTACATAGATCAGTAGGTGTGTACATATATCAGTAGGTGTGTTGTTGCATGAGTAAGAGTATTATTTGTTTTATGTTGTGTTTGTGTACGATAGTTGTCAACGACGACTGACTACGACTGACTGCTTTACAGTAAAAAGGGTCACCGTAACATCGTGGATTGGTTGACATAGAAAGCCTTTGTTTGAATGGTAGCTCACCAGCCCACCGAAATCCAGTATTGTCAGCTGCAGTCGGAAGACCTGCGGAACTGTGTTTGTAATATATGATCTCAAGTAGAGCCAATAATCAGTGTATGAGGAAGCATGAACAACTTGCGTATGAAGCATATGGAGCAACCATTGTTTTAAGCGTATGGAGAGTTTGTTTTGAGTATATGGAGCGTTGAACATGTTTTCCATCTGTCGAGAGTATTATCAAGCAACTGTGATGGTTACAGCATGGCGTGGTAGCTGCAATACCTTGTGGTGTAAACCTATGTAGATTTGCATAAAAAGACCTACGTGGTTATGCGTGGAGCAATGAGAATCGACCTGTGCGTGTGGTGAGCTACTTGGTAAATTAGATAATTTTCATTCGAATCTACTTGATCTGTTATGGGGAATGCACAGCGAAAGATGTCGCAGCTGCGCTGTGGTGTTCCACTTATCTTTGATAGTGTCAACAACAAGATCCTTGCTGAAGGATTTGCAAACTCCGTGGTGATCTCATGTCAACAAATACCAAAACGAAGTGTTGCGGGTCGTTTTATGGTTGCACAGGGCCAATTTGAGTCATGAGGTGGTAACCTTAGGCAACAATATATTTTCTGACATATACACAATCGTTATACAATTATGCTCAATCGTTATACAATTGTGTTGGATGATCATCAATTCCCATCATATGATCGTAGAGGAAGTTTTTGTGGAGTCCCGATCCTTTCTCGGGAGTGACCCCCTGCGCTTTTCGTGAGTACCAATTCCTCAGCGAACAACGTAATAGAGGCAGATATGATTTCATTGTGCAGAAAGTGGTTGCCTTACTACATGGTTCCCAAAACTGTGGTTCTCATAGAGTTGTTACCTAAGACTCCCACGGGTAAAATTCAAATTCTCCGACTTATTGTCGGATATGATAGCGCGAAACTGGTTCACTGAGGAATTGAAAGAATGGACGAAGTCACGGGATGGGCGCCATGATTATTTGTACTTGAAATGAAGCCTGGTCCTCATAACTTTGTTGGGGTAAGACTTGTGTAGTTTTTCATTTTATTTCTAAAAAGTGCAGAACCAATTATCAAACAGAGAAATATATCTTAAATTAATGGTTGTCAACCTTTTTAGGTGCCGAAAGAATGTTTCATTAATTTGGTTGCATGAGTTTATTATATGCTAATGGATTTTGTTGTGCTTCTGGTTTCAAGAGTATCAGTTATAGGTTATGTTATGAGATTCAAGTGTGTAGAAATGTCACAACTCGAAGATAAGATGGTGAAGAAAGAGTGGATTTTTTGAGATTCTAGAGTGGACATAGGGGCTGTAAGACCAATCACACAGATATGACGATATATAATTTATATTTCTTCTAATAATATTTGTAATGATGTAATGTAAGCATTAAAGGGGGGACATGGAATAATTCTTCTATCATTAAATGGGGAAGATTAGTTTGTTGGTTGTTGAGTTTTGTTGAGAGATTTTCTCAACAACGAATTCCTTGTTTGGAATCCATGAGCATTATTTATGTATCTTGTCATTTAGCTTTGAATGCAATATATAAATACTTTTGTATGCACCATGTGTTCCTCCAGTTTCCAAAAATATATATATAAAAGAAAATTCTCAATGATGGAGATTCACCATATTTTTATATGGAGATTTTTATTTTGTCTTCTAGATTTTGTTACAATACCATGGATTATCAATACAAGATGTCCAAAAAACCATAAGCCATTTCATATGACACTCATTCATATTATTTGTATAACTATTTTTAAGATAAAT